>JAXQQM020084321.1:0-228409 GCA_034641835.2 Pinus albicaulis | reverse complement strand
TCAATGATAATATTTCCAATAGACCAACCAGTAGAGAGTGTTCAAATAAAATTCCCTTCACCATGTGAAGATTATTTGTAAACGGAAATGTTGATTTCATCATGTAATTTTGAGTTCAAATGAAATTTTTTATATTTTCATTATGTAATTTTATGTCTTTAAAATGTAATAAGTACAAGGTTCTCAAGCTGCCAACCCAAGGTTCCACATGTAAAAGCATCAAAATTTCAAATCCTAGTGTTTTATAAGCTCATCAGATGATCATATGTGAAAGAAAAAAGTCACATGCAAAGGTACAGTGTCAAAGTTCAAAGATGAATGTGAAGAAAGTAAAATGGGTCCCAAGAACTAATTCGTTCAATCCATCAAGTATAAATTCCATTAAAACATCAAAGAGGCACTCATTTTCTCTCTAAGCCATTAATATAACCCTCAACTACACTCCATCTACCTCCCCTAAACTTTTCCCGTGCCCATTCCTCTCATTTCCCTCACTTTCCTACAAACCCTAGCCTATTGCTAAACTTTTGACACCTTCATAGGTTAGGGTTATGTTTTTCCTTTTTGGACCCCTTCCCCTCACTCATTTCTAGAAATTATACCTCCTCACACTCTCTAACATCTATCCCTATCGCCCAAAATTTCTCCAAGAATTTATACAGCCCCTAAGCCCTTCATTCCCCTCCCTCTACAAGATCCCCTGTTTTCCCTACACTTCTAGAGTGACTTTAGGAATATGAATTTTTCTCCCTGATTGATTGTCCAAATGAATTTTTTGATAATTAAAATGATAACTAGATAGATATATCTTTCCAATGAGCTATCATGATCTCAATTTGGAGTTGAGGAAGGCCTCCAAACGTTTCCTGGAAAATCACACTTGATTTTTTCACCCTCATTCTATACTTTTTCACCAGTCTTGGGAGAATTGATTTTTGACTGGCTATACTTGATCATTTTCAATGGTTGATAGATACATTGTGTAGCCAAGAGAGATATATTTCCAACGAGCTATCATGAGCTCAAATTCAAGCTCGGGGCCTTCAAAAGTGGCTTGCAAGACGACACAACGTGCTTGTGTGTTGTGTTGTGCATTTTCTCTTTGCACTGTACGCTCGCTCTTTGCGATGCGTGCCTATGTGTTGCACTGCGTGTTTTCTCTTTGTGTTGTGCACCTGTGTGTTGCGCTACATGTTTGATCTTTGCACTGCAAGTTTTTCCATTTTCTACAAAAAACTCCAAAACTTGTGCTATCACCTTCAAATATTCAGCCAAAGCACTCCACAACCTCCAGCAATCAATTAAGTTACCATTAGCACCATTCCTCTCCTCATCAAGTCAATTTGTTGGTGTTTGAGTTTGTTTAAAGAGTTGGTGTTTATTTTTAAGTTTGAAACCCTAGTCATTCCCTAAATCTGAATGACATATCAAATTTCACACCCTCGTACTTTCATTCCCTTCCCACATCATAATTACCCTATCCTTACACCCTACATTACGTTTCCGTTTCTCTCAAGCCTTCCATCCCTTGAAACCCTAAGACCTAGGTGCTTCAAATTCCTAAGCTCCCAAAATCCCTAACCTATAATAAAATTATGTATCCCAATCCCCATAACAGCTATAATCCCTGTCACTCCCCTTAAATCATAAACCCCTTCCCCCATCTCCCTAAATTTCCCTATCTCATTCCTCACTCCCCAAACTTCATTTCCATTATATTACACCTCCCTAGGGTTTTAACAACAATACACCATGGAAGAAGAACACTGAAACTACAGTGAGGGAGAAAAAAGAGAGGAGAAAAGACACCACAAAGGAGGGAAAATCTCAAGGCTTGAGCCATCAAACACCAAGGAGTTGATATCATTACCCCTAGTAGTCAAATGTTTTCAAACATGTGGGTTATCATAAGTTTTGTGAAATGGTCCAAAAAGTGGAGGAGGTAAGTTTTCATGAGTAGCTCACAGACATGTTTTCCACCACTTTGAAAGGAGACAAGGCCATCATTGTAGGTTTTGATTTCATATTCTTAGTAGATACCATATCTCAGCCACATACATGCCCGACCAAGGTGAGAAATGGTTTAAAAACCTCGACCTGGATGTTCGAAACTACAAAACCTAATCAAGAAGAAAGAGAAAGGTAAGTTGAATCTGATTACTTATGCTTCCCTCATGGAATATCATACGATATTAGGTCTCCATGAAGGAATTGTAGAGAATTTTTGAGGAATTTTGAAGAAAATTTGGGAAAATTTGAAAAAAATATTCGAAGGCACATTTTCGAGAAATGTCCTGTTTGGTCACCTTTTTCTAGAGAAACGTGTGGAAAACAAAATGAATTTTTGGAAACTGAAGGAGGTTGGTGTTCCTAAGATATCAAATTACAAAAACGTATCTCACTTTTTACATAGATATTACAGAATGGGATATCCATTCACATCTTCATAGCCTATTTTTCTACCTGTGCAAAATCCTATTTGAGACACCTTTTTGCAAAGAGTATTGTGGAAAAAAAAAAACATTTGGATAAAATGGATGAGGTTGTTGTTAAAAACGTTCCAAAGAACAAAAAACTCTCCTAGTGTTTCAAAATAACTCATGGTTAGGTAGATATAGCTCCCTCTTGGAGTCTAATATTTCCAGAAAATTCAGAATTTTTACACAGCGGGAATGCTAGGCGTGCAACACCCTTGGCGCAATGCTCTTTTTTGAGCCAATTTTTGACCAAAAGGCCACCACCATTGGATTTCAAATGAAAAATACATCTAATTAATCCACTTTTCCAGCCTTTGTTTGCAAAACTAGCAAGTCAAAATGTCAAAAAACAAGCAAAAAATCATGGTTCTGCCTTATTTTTGGCCTTGGCGCGGCGTGCTGTGAAGTCTTGGGAGAATACATTTTTGATAAGTCAAATCAATTCCATTATTCAAACTAAAGGAATATTTGTAAATTATACTAGATAGGCTTTCCAACGAGCCATCCTAAGCGCAATTTGGACACCGAGAAGGCACTCAAAATCAGGTTGCAACATGGATGGCGCGTTTGACGAACGGATGGCGCGTTTGACAGTTGTCTGATTTTTTTGAGTTTTTGTGCAAATTTGACTTTTTTATCTTGGGAAACCATGTTTTTACCTCTACAAATCAATGATGTAAATGTAAATATCATGTTTTTACTATTACCTAGTATAAATACATTAGGTTAAAACTCATAATGAGGTGTGATGAATCAGTTTGCAAAACGTTAGGGTTGAGTCACTTGGACCTCCCTACACTTCTTCTTTCAGCTCAATCTTTGGTGGAACTTCTCATCCTCTCATGGATTCGACCCCTAAGGTTCAGGGGAGTTTTTTTGAGGCCTATATCATGTAATTTTTCAGTCATTTCACAAGTTGGAATCAGTTGGATGCTATTGTATTGATCAAGGACTGTGTAATCAGTTTGACCAGAAATTAATGAAGAATTGCAACTATTTCTTTGGGATATGTGGCATGAATTTTTGGCATTGTTTCTTCTTTTTTATCATTTGTATGAATTTTTTGTAAGCTCATAAACCATTTCATGTCTATTAGATGATAATTTTCAAGTTGATAAGCAGAATACATGTTCTTTCATGCACTGTTTTGGGAAAGTTGTCATAATTTGTACATTTTCTTTAGTTTAGGAATAATACATATCCTATGCCCTTCCTAACAACTCATCAGTCTTAAACCATATCACCAAATAATATTTAAGTGTTAAGCCTTCTACTTACCTTGCCCCATTCAATGGACTTCAATTCCCATCTTATTTTCCATGACCTAGCCTCTTTGACCTAATCCTCATCCAGCAAACCCAATGAAAGCAAAACAAACCCCTGTACTCATACCTAGCTTAAAACCCTAATTATCTAGCCCTCTTGGCTATGATTATTGTGGAAAGAGCCCTCACCGATTTGGTAGGGCTAGATACCAAGCCAAAATACTAGTATGTGGTTACCTCTATTGGGATTTCTTCTTCAGCCTTAGAAACTTGGTGGAGTGATAATAGATACTATGCTAAAGATCCCTCCTGATGTGCTCTTTTTTTTTATGGACTACCCACCCAATCTTCATCCGGGAAGCCTTAAAGCTTCACTCCCTATGTTTGTATGCACCATAGACTATACTTTGATGTTCTCTTCAGGTATCTCAAGACACGCTTTCGAGCCTTCCAAAAGATTTTGGTAGGCTTAACCATAGCTTGACTTAGCTGGTTAACTGTGTAGAAAATTTCTGGTTTGGTGTTCACTAGATTCATTAGTGAACCAACTAACTGCCTGCAGACAGTAGCATCCACTACCTCTCCAAAAGTAGCATCATCTTTCCTCCAATTTCCTGGAAGAGGAATCTCCATGGTTTTTTAGCTCTTCATGTGAAACTTACCTAATATCTCCTTTGAATACTTTCCTTGTGACAAAAAATGTTCACCATCCCGCTGCCATATTTCCAATCCAAGGAAATAATGAAGGAGTCCCATGTCCTTCATTTCGAACTCCCTTTCAAGATCCTCCTTGCATGAGTGTATCAGTTGCTCATCACCAATCAAAATTAGATCATCAACATAAAGAACAATACTCAATAGCTTACCCTCAACCATAATATGGTACATGTTTTCATCTACTTCACTTTTGGTGAAGCCCAGTCCGGTGAAATAGTTGTCTATCCATGTGTACCAAGCACGGGTTGCTTGCTTCAACCCATACAGTGCTCTTTTGAGTTGGCACACATGCGAATCACTGTTGAAGATATCAAAACCTTCAGGCTGATCTATGTACACCTCTTCCTCAATGATCCCATTGAGAAATGCAATTTTCACATCCATCTGATGAATGTGCCAGCCCATCTGCGCTAAGAGTGCAAGGATTGATCTTATGGAAGATTACCTTGCAACAGGTGAAAAATTATCATCATAATATATCCCCTCGATATGTGACAATCACCGAGCCACAAATATGGCCTTCTATTTCTCCACACTCCCGTCAACAACTTGCTTTACTTTGTAGATCCATCTCGATCCAACCACTGATTTGTCGACCGATCTTGGGAAAATCTCCCATGCATTATTCTTAACAATGGAGTCATACTCCTCCACCATTACATCAAACCAAGTTGGTTGCTGCATTGCTTCCTGAAAGGAAGATGGTTCAGTCACAATACATTTGATCATAAGAGCCATGTATCCAGTAAATTGGTCAGGAGATTGTCTATGTCTACGCTGTGAAGTAGGGGCTCCTCCATTCTCCGCAACATCAAGTCTAAATCTATCATATTTCATGGTTCGCCTTCTGCCATTTCTAATGGATGGCTCTGCATGAATTTTTTCCTCCACTCCATGATCCTCCGCATGTGGTTGATCCACATCTTGAGGCTCATCCTTGGGAACCAACAGTTCCTCCTCTCCATGCAAGTCCATCTCCCTCTCAAGGGAAAACCACATGGATTTCTCCTCATCAAATTTTATATCCCGTCACACAACAATCATTCTATTGTTTGGAAAATACACTCAATTATGGGGTGTTTTAGTGTACCCCACAAAAATCCCAATCTCAGCTGTCGATCCAGTTTCTTCCTAGCATCTTTGGTCACATGCACATAAACATATGAGCCAAAAATATTAAATTGTGAAAAATCAGGTTTCTCACCAGTGAAAGCCTTTTCAAGTGTACTCATGCCAAGTATCCTATGAGGACAATAGGTCTGCACAAATACCACAGTGTTACATGCTTCCACCCACATATGCATCAGTAGGCCTTGATCATGCAATATCACTCTTGCTGCACCCATTATTGTTCTGTTCTTTCTTTCCGCGACCCCATTCTACTGTGGGTTATGAGGTGCTATCAGTACTCTTCGAATTCCTTCTTAGATGCAGAAGTTCTTGAATTCGTTAGAGATGTATTCTCCACCATTATTGCTCCTAAGATCCTTCACTTGCTTCTCGACTATTTCTCCATCAGTGCCTTAAACTCAAGAAACCTAGAGAATGTCTGATCTTTCTTCTGCATGAAGAAGATCCAACACTTACGAGAAAATTCATCAACAAATATTACATAGCACTTATGTTTTGTTGTCGAAGCAACAAAGAATGGTCCACACACATCTGTGTGAACTCTCTCAAGGATCCCCGAAGCTCGGTTCTCCTTCTCATGAAAGATGGCCTTTACATATTTTCCCATAGTACTTCCCTTGCATGTGTCTAACTACGCAAGTGTACCCTTGGGAAGACCAGTAAAAATCTGTTGCATGACTTTCAAGGCACCATGGTGAAGATGCCCTAATATTTTGTTCCATAATTCTCCCTCATCCTGGCTCACCACTTGATCTGCCTTGCCCATCATTGTTGCGTAGCCAACTACCTCTAGCTTGTATAGATTCTTAACTCGAATCTCTATCCTCTTGTCTTGTCCTATTGTTTTATGTCACAGGAAAGCTTTTCCTTCACTAAAAAAAACATCATAGCCTCTATCCTCCAACATTTCGACTGAGACTAGATTTTTCTTCAAACCTAGTACATGCATTACATCTTTTAATTGAAAGGGTTTACCTGACTACCTATGGAAGGTAATGGTACCAATACTGGTAGCACTGTACCGCCCATCATCACCCATTTCAATATGCATCTGGAGATTCTTCTCCTCCAAGTCACTAAAAATTTCCTTGTCTCCCGTCATGTGAAAGGAAGCACCACTATCCAAATACCAAACAGATCTCAATGCACTTGAAACCATGCATGCGATCATGAGAATTCAAGCTCAAATTGTGAGGCGAAAGCCTCACCAGCTTCATATCCTCCAGCCTTCTTGTTCTTCTTCTTTTGTGGGAAGTTAGTAGCAAAATTCCTATGCTCGTGACAATGAAACACTTCACCTTGGACATGTCATGCTTCTCGCCATTCTTGGACTTGGATTTGGAAGTGGTGTTCCGTCTGAACTCCTCCTGCACCAAATCCTACCACAGTCATTCCCAATCTGGAAATTTTTCCCTTCCATTGAAAGAGTCTTGATAACTGTGCCAATTCTTGGGAAGTTCTAGGAGAGCCAAGCTCACCAAATCATCATCAATGACAGTTATAAAAATGCTCCCCAGTTCATCTCGACATTGGAAAAACTTTGTTAGATATTTTGGTATGGAGTCGCCCTTCTCTATCTTGATCTTCCTGAGTTTATCTTTGAGTGCCAATTTGCTATGGTCGCTGCTCCATCAAAGCCTTCCACATTGCATATGGTGTGGCTCTCCCATGGAGGATTGAGACAATGTGGTCTCGTACTCCCTCCAATATGATCCTCCTCACCTTTGCCACTTTCTTTTGCCATGCATAAATATTTGCAGCATCTGTCACAGCGGGTTTAGGAACATCATTGTCAATGAATTCCTTTAAGCCATTATCTTCAAGTACTACCTCCATCGTGTCCTTTCAAGAAATATAGTTTGATCTGCCCTCAAGTGCATGCTCCAAGTGAAATCGATTTCGATCTTAAATCAATTGTAGCACCAAGAAATTCTTTCTGCAAATTCAAATTCTATCCAGTCACAAACATAGCTCATCCTTCACAATTGTGATTTCTTGTGCTCTGATACCATGTAGAAATTATACAACATGCATGTATATCATGGATTCACCCAATCTAACAATGTACTAAAGTTAAATACTGAATGACTTCTACAAATATTTTCCGGAATTAAAAACACAATCGCTAATCACATGAAGCAAAGAAGAATCAAATCAAACCACAAAAAATATAATTTCCTAGGGAAAGCTTGCTGCTCAAAACCCCACTATCTTCTATTGTATATTCAGCATGGATCATGAAACAATTACATACAAAATCTTCTCACAAGAGCCCTCCTGTACTCAACTAATTGTCTAACCCTGTCTACATAAAAATGACCAATACTTATCCAATTTACCGCCTCCAGACAACCTACCTTGCTTGCACAATCCCTGATGAATGCAATCCCTAAAAGATAGGAATGTTGGCCTTCCTTGACTGCGCAAGTATCGTGGGCACTCCAATGGGTGTTTGGTTGCATGGGTACAACCCAATAATCCTACAACTGATAGTCATCTTCCCTTTCATCTAGATCTCAACTGGGTCTCCACTGGATCTGACATGCATGCAGCTAATAATAGTAAACCCTCGGTTGCATGTGAGATCATTGATTGTGATTTAATTAATATTTAATTCACTTGATCTTTCTCTAGTGTTTATAACAGTTAAAACTAGAACAAATGAGTTTAACTCACTTAACTAAGTTAAACTAATTACAACATGTATTAACTAATGCACCACTGCACTTTGAACTGTGTTACAATTAGAATTACTCTGCATGCCTCACCAACTACCTATAACTAGAAATCCATGAGCTAACTAAGTTTATCACTCTCAGTTAACTATTACAAGTTATTTTTGAGACTAGATTACATTTTATTGTCCATCTTAATTAAGGGATAACTAAAATAGACATGCACCAAAAATAGCCCTGTGGGCCCCACCCTAGTGTAGGTGCTTAATGCACTAGGCTTGGGTGCTGAAATTTTCTTGTTGAAACTCAAAATATGTATGCTCGAACCATATGGAAATGAGGAAATTAATAATTAGACCATAAATATATGGAACATTCACACAACTGTATAGAAATATGCAGTTAGTAAGGTTTTGATTATGGTCTGCACTAAGGCCAGTAGTCTTGTTTTTTAATTCTACTATTGCAGCCCTATATCCAGAGTGATACCTTCAAGAAACTCGCCAAAGTTCTAGAGGGATTTTTGTAACCAGTATATGTTCACATTAACTTTGTATCTATTAAGAGTTAAGAGGTGCAAATTTCCAAATGATTCAAAGTTAAAATATATATATATATATATATATATATATATATATATATATATATATATATATATATATATATATATATATGTATGTATATATATATATATATATATATATATATATATATATACGTAGAGAGAGAGAGAGAGAGAGAGAGAGAGAGAAAACAATTGATAAATGTGACTGATATACACAGTGAATCACCATTTTTCACTTCTATTGGATATTGCAGGCATTAACTCCTGACTCCAATATTTTCCACCTTCAAAGTTGAGGATTCTTGTGAAGGAGATCAGTGAAAATACAAACTCTCAGAACATTACATAGCGACAATTTCTGAAAAAGAAGTATAAATAATCTCGTCTCGAATACTTTCCTCTATGTAATTTTGAGGACTCTTACCAAGGATTTCAGTGAAAATGAAATCTGTTAGAACCTTACTATGGGAAATATCATTAGAGTGAGTGTAACTCATCCAATTAATCAGTCGGTAGAGCTTAAATCTAATCTTCTAATCAAAATTCAAATATGCAACTAGGACTATTACTTGAAATTTTGCAAACATTTATATGTTGAGACGAGAGCTTGGTTACAAAGTCTCCAGGTAAAATTTTGAAGGCTAAATCTAATGTACATATCGTGCCTTCAAATAGTTCTGAAGAATATTTTATTTCAAAAAGTTGTCACAAAACCACCAGGTTGGCACCATTCTATTTCCAATAGTTAAAAGGTTGCTTGTAGTGTACTACAATCCTTCTCCTGCCTGTTGTAAACCATCCCAAAGTATCTTTTGACCTCTCCACAACTTCTTTCCCTCCCTTCATCATTTTCTTTCCTGTCCCTTCTTCTTTTATTTTCCTCTTGCCTTCTGTTATTAAATTTTTCATTTCACACACGTTTTTAAGAGCCTAGTGTTTCAATGGATACTACTATGAATTTGAAAATTTATGTTGTACCCTCCCCTACATCTAATGAAAAAATCAAGTGAACAAAATCTGCACACCAGGATTCAAAACTCAAAAGAAGTTTCATAGATCTTAGGGCGAGAATGTATTCATCTTGGTTTTAGAACCTAGTACTGAAACAATTTATTTTCCCTCTCCTCCAAGGATAATAGTAGGCTTATTTGTAAGGCTTATTTTATTTGCACTCAAGAAATGGACATAGCCCTAAATTATGCTCTAACCTTGCTCAACTTCTAAGTTCTAAATAACTTAATAAGAGTGTTGGCACTATCCTTCTACTCTGATTACGTGGCATCAAAAAAGAACTAACAGATAATGTACTTGTAAATTCTAAACATGCTCACATTGTTGTTAGCCTTGGGCATTGCTATTAAAGTTGATCACTACTTCAAGGTGCGAAATCGAGTTGGTTTGGGGATGGATTATTTGGTTAGTTTTTACAATTGATTTGTACAATATCCATGTTGATGATAGGGTACACTTTCAATCCCTAATGTGTTTTATACATGGTCTCTTTTGACTATGTGTTGGATTTGGAGGTCATTGACATGTTTGAATATTTGGCATGATGATTCTGGCACCAAACTTGTGTTTACATTTGTCACAATTTAAAGACGAGTGCTCTTGGTGCAAACTTTTTGGGTTTATCATATGCTACTAAATAATTAGTGTAACCTTGCCAAGGCCTTAGCATGAGCTAGTATTGGTGCTTGGTGTAGTGTTGAGAGTGTCAGTCTTGGTGTTGGTGTAGTGTTAAAGGGTTACATGCAAATTACATTGAATAAAAGAGTGTTGTTCTACATACAAACCTGCACGTGCATAAAAAGGACAGAAAGTAGAAATTAATTAGAATGTTGCAAAAGTGTATGGACAATAGTGCATAAAATTTTCACTATGGGAACAAAAACAATGCAAACCTATGTTGGAAAACTCAAAACACTGATTACTATGCAAAACTAGAATTTACAGCAAGACGAATGGGCTATTTTAATGATGGAAAACTATAATTTGATGCTAATTTTTGTAATTTGTATATCTTCTATGCACACAAATTGAGTAGGATGAATATTTCCTTTCCCTTTCTACTGTAAATATAAAAAACCAGCAAGCTTAGCTTATTCTAATCCACTTTTGCACCTAGTGATAGAATACTCTGATTGCACATATTTCGGAAATTCAAGCACTACATCAGCTTCAATAAAATATCACTTGTCAATCTGGTACGAAGATATGCCATTCAACTCAACTATTTCTTGAAGGTGAGAAGTCCTTTTGGATTCCATTTTTACTTGGGAATTGTGTTCAGGTTGATCACTACTTCAAGGTGTGAAATCAAGTTGGCTAGGGGATGGCTTATTGGGTTAGTTTTCACAATTTATTTGTACAATAGTCCTGTTGGTGATAGGGTCCACTTTCAATCTGTAATTTGTTTTCTACATGGTCTATTTTGACTATGAGTTGGAGTTGGAGCTCATTTATAGGTTTGAAGCTTTGGCGTGATGATTCTAGCACCAAATTGGTGTTTACACTTGGAACAATGTAAATACTAATGCTCTCGGTGCAAACTTTATTGGGTTTATGATATGCTACTAAAGAATTAGTGTAACCTTTCCAAGGCCTTAGCATGAGCTAGCACCAGTGCTTGGTGTAGTGTTAAGAGTGGCTCTCTTGTTGTTGGTGTAGTGTTAAAGGGTTACATGCAGGTTAGATGTCCCCACCTTGTGAGCAGTGGTCCCCGTTGCATTAAAGGGTGAGTGAGGAGACTTTGAGTGTAGTATCCAATTGTGTGGCACTTGGTGTGGAATGATGATGTTGTTTATAGTTTTATTGGTGCTTAAATTGTCAATGATTTGAATTTTTGTGTGGATGATACTTTTCTGGCTTGTGACAAAATTAGTGATTGTGAACTTGGAAGCAAATTTTGGAACGATATAGTGACAATCCCAACAACAACTATATTATCCTATGGCCCAAACTTATAGATGCCATGTCACTCCTAGAGGAAAAAGTGTACATCTCTATCATGATCACGTGGATATTCTTTAACTCTTGCGGTTACACAATTATAAATTTACAACATTCATTTCCAACACAAACATAAGTAGTAGCAAATGATGATACAAATTAAATAATGATTTCCACTTAAGAAAATATTTCGCAATCTTTCAACCAAATATCTAAAACATAAAACTCAATTAGACAACAACATAATGTTTTAATAGCAATCACAAGACCATTAACTAGTTACTTTTCTCCAAATACATTTTTCCATATATATGGAATATATTATATTTGTCCATATATCGGCCCACCTTATCAAAATCCGTACTAGTTGCAAGTTTGGGAAAAATGATACATTAGCAAAATGATAACAACAACCCATTCGCATACTAGGGACCTATATGGATGCTGATCAATGATGTTTCTTGCAGTGGATGGTGATCCTATGTCATATTTGACATATACATCTACGCTTAACAATGCCCTGGACATTATATCACTAGATATCCTTTGAATGTTTGTAGAGTAATTGATGGTAAAATATTGAAATTGACAACTCCAATTTATTGCTTCCCTATAAAGCGGTTTTGAATTGTCCTTCCCGTTATCACAAAACTGCTTCTGATAGGCTGCTAATCAAACAATCTCATGTAAGTGTTTCAAACCAATCTTGTGATTGAGGCTCAGCCTCCTCACTCTAAGAGGGCTCTCTCAAGGGTTAATGATATTGAATAAAGATGTAGATGGCTAACTCTATTTAGGAAATAATCTGCTTATGATGAGTGTAGGTTGAAAATAATATCAGTATGTAAACATTGGGCTTATGGAGTCAACATTTTAAGTGATTCAATGACTTCACTTGACATGGAAGCTGAGGTAGGTAAGAGTTTTTAGTAGTAGGACACACACACATGAAACGAGAAAATACATATCCAATTCATCTATAAAGGAAGTCAGAGCATTGCATGAATGAATTCTGAGTATTATAAATGAAAAACATTGCAAATGAGATACATAAAAGGTATATATAAGATAGGTAAGCACTAAAAACTCATTCATAATCTCAGGTTGGTCAAGTAACAAATCTTTGTATTGTTGAAACAGTCAAATTACATAAATCTTGTCTTTGCCAAAACATCTCCAACCCTTGACAAATTCGACTCAATAGCCTTTAATAGACTCTTACATCATGAGATTATCTACCTCCTAGCTATATTCATCGATTTTTTTCCTAATGACACCTTGCATAACCATAAAACATCTACTTAATTACAAAATGACAGTTATCCTACTTGACAGTCCTTATCCAACTAGAACTCAAACTGCTCATTATTACATTTAAAAACCTTATCCTCTAAAGAAATTACATATTTGAAAATTATTATTTCATATGTTGGAATTGAGGTGATGGGATTCATCACTTTATGACCACTTAACTAACCTCCTCTAAAACTAGAAACAAAAACCTGTTTTTTAGGCAAGTGTTCTTCTTCTTCCACGAATGCTTTGGCTGCCAATTTATCTTCAATTCGTGGTCTTTGAGTGCTGAATAATTTCTTGTCATGGTATTTAACACTTCAATAATCTCCATATGTCTAAAACTTCTCCAAAACCTTCTAAAAAGGCTCAAATATAGTAAAATACGAAAGTAAGGTAGTTTCGTAGTGTACTTTCGTAGCGCTGCAAAACATGCCATTTACCCTCAAAAATTTTTATTATTTCCTTTTGCATAGTCTTCATCATCATTAGACACATATCCCACACCAATTTCACCTCTTGAAAGCAACCAAAACTGGTTTAAAAAGTAAAAAGAACAGCTATAGTAGTTTCGTAGCGTTTTGTTGTCCTTCAAGCCCAGGCACGCTACAAAACTGCTGAAAAGTGCTGAAAATCCATATTTTTGTGTAATTTTGAAAAATAAACCCTGTAAGTGCCAAAATATTGTCTCTAACATGTCATTAGCCTTAGAAAACGATAAACCAACTCACATTATGATATTTGAGGCATTTTTTCCTCATTTATAATTGGTTGAGCTATTGGCTCTTCAAGCAGTGTCATTTTAAGACCTTTTTTCTCTAACACTTCATGAATTAGTTCACGTTGCTCTTGAAAGTCTTTAACCTGGTCTTTCAATCTTGTATTGGTGGCTTTCAACTGTGTTTTCATCCTCCTGACATGTTTGGCCTATTTCCTTGCTAGAATGGTCCATTTGATGAGTTGTTGTGTGTTATCCAAAGTCTTGGAGACAGTGTCAACCTGTTCTTCCCAAATTGCCTTCATATTTTCAAATTGAATCTTCTCTGCACTGTATCTCCTTGCTTCTCTTTTCATAACAACAATTTCATGATTGGCCAATTTCAATTTTTCTTCGAGCTGCAACTCTATTTTTTCCATCACCTTCTCTTTTTCTTTCTTTGATTTGTTGACTGTATCTTTCTTTGTAGGTGATGAAAGGTCAATAATCTCTTAAGGTGGCTGAGCTTTGTCAGTAGGTGGTTGAACTTCTTTTCTGCTCTCTAATAGCTTCTTATCATGCCTTGTCATAGGCTTTCTTGCTTGGAACATGAAACCTGCAATTTCTCCCTCAAATTCTAATTTCTTTGCAGATTTAGCCTTTTTTTAACTTCTGTCCACCTTCCTCTATAAAATTAGCTTGGACAATAGGATTTTCCTCTATGTCAATGGCATGTAAAATATCTTATAGATTTCCCTTCGCTTTTGCTCTGTCTTCTACAGCCACTGTTTTCTCTTCTAAAACCAATGTTTAGCTCCTTGTCATCCTTTTAGTTCCTTGTTTACTAATAGTTTGTTTTTGTTTTACATGTTTGACCACTTTTGACTTATGTTTTGCAGGTGGGACACTTGGTGTTTCAAGACTCTGCATTTGATATGGCTCCTTCATAATTTTCTCACTTGGTTCTACTCTTGCAGGTTCACTTGGTTATGCTGCCAATGGTTCCCTCTGTTCTGCTGCTAATGGTGATGGAATTCTCCTAGGCTTAGGAGTTCTTGAAGGAGTAAGAGCATCCAACTCAAAAAAACTAACAAACAAGAATGAGGACCAATCTTTTCCTAACCTTTGAAGTTCATATAAAACCAATAACTTCATTAAACCATGGTGAAATAATGAAGTCTCACTCCCCTCAAACTTTGTCTGGACCTTATCTGCCATTTTTGACAAACTTCTATGCAAATAGAAAGGTAGATCAAGGGAAATATTACCATTAAAGGGCAGAAGTAATTTGAAATGATATGAGTAGACTTTGTGGTATCTCCCTTCACAAGTAAAGTACTTTTCGATGATGAGTAGAAATTTTGAATAGTTGTCTTTTATGTAACTTCTTGGAATAGCATTGGTGAGATCCATTTCAGTATGCTCAGGCTTCATGAACTCTTTACACTGCTCCATGTTAATTTTGAAACCTTTGAACCAGTTCTCCTGTCGTCTTGGAATCTCTATAGCAGTTGCAATAACCTCTGGTGTGATGGAAAAATTGAGCATTCCCACTTTAGTGGCTGTTCCACCGAAATTCAAAGCAAACTCCTTGGACACCTATGTATGCCAGCCTTGTAATTTCTCACAAAACTCTAGGCAACCTACCCTTCTGAAATCTTCCACTACTGTTGGGTCTTCATTGATCAAATTCATGTTTATAGGTTCATATCTCAGGCATTGGCCACCCTTGTTGGTCCTTTTTTTCTCTGCCATGGTTTCTTCAATGTCTTCATAGCCTCACTTGATGAATTATAGCCTCGCTTGATGATGCTCAATGTAAACCTTTGAAAACACCAACCACAACTTTGGCTTAGTGCACTAGCTCTCTAGAGCTCAATATCACGCAAGAAGGAATGAGAAATAGGAAATGACTGAATTAGGAAAGGATTTGAAGTTTTGATGTCCCTTCATGACCTTATGATGACTCATACATACCTAAATTGATCATGATGACTGCAAACCTAAGCATGTATCTTGGATTTATCCCTCCATGACTCAAATGGCATCTAACCTACTCATTTCCAATGATTTTCTGACACCTAATAGCTAGACTGACAAGACCGTTTTTAGTGTTAATTTGGTTGTTTTTGCTATGAAACTATCAACAGTTTCGTAGCGAAAAGTGACTTTTCATAGTGTGTTTCGCTACAAAACTGTGGTTTCTTGGCTAAATTGGCACTTTCGATATAGAAACCTTGGAAATTGAAATCAGTCAAAAAATGATGAATGATGTGACATGAGGGAGTTTAAAAATTAGTGGGTTTAGACCCTAGGGTAAGCTTAAACAATAAAAATTTAATATTTCCCTTGACCAAACTTAAAAATGAATCTTACAACCCTATTTTTGACACATGAACCTATTTAACATTTTCAAAATGTTGCTTAATTTTTTTTTGGGTGATAATAGTGGCTCCACTTGGGATGGTGTGTCCCAGTGGTACACTAAAGAACTAGTAGTTCCAGTGTTGCTATCCATCTTCTTGGAAAAACAGAAAATTTTTGAAACTTCCAAGATTTCTCTTCAAACTTTAATGGCCTTCACCTCAGGCTCAAGATTGATGATTCATCTTGGCATTATTAGCAGAAAAACACATAAAATGGAATATTTACAATGGAATGAATGATCTGCAGGTTTTAAGAAGAGTAGTGCTTTAAAAACCTGCTATTTACAAGCCCTCTAGCACATGGTTGTCCGTCCATCTTTTGCAAAATGTAAGTGTTGTTCCCATGGAATGCAACTACTTTGAATGGACCTTTCCAGATGTTCTCAAACTTACCATGTTTTCCCTTCTCTTCAATCTTGGCCTCCCATTTCAAAACCACATCTTGGATTTGAAAATTTTCTTCCTTGACCTTCTTGTCAAATGTCTTCTTGATTCTATTTTGAGATTGTTGATTACTATTGTAGACTTCCTCCCTCTTCTCTTGCAAAGCTATCAGTTGATTGATCCTTCTCTGAATTTCATTTGGCTCCTCCTCCAATCCTTGTAGTAGCTTCATGATAGGAATTCCTCAGGATGTAGGAAAAATAGCTTCAGCCCCATATACCAGCTCATAAGGTGAAGTTACAATTGACCTCTTTGTGCACACTCTATCAGCCCATAGAGCATACTTCAGCTTCAAATGCCATGACTTCTTATTTTCCTGCAACACCTTCTTTATAATCCTCACAATGCTCTTTTTAGAAGATTCAGCAAGAACATTCCCTTCTGGATAATATGCAATAGAATGCCCAAGAGTAATATGATATTGATGACAAAAACTAATCAGCCTCTTAGACTTAAATGCCTAAGAATTATCAGTGATGATCTTCATAGGGCAGCCAAATCTAGACAAAATATAATTTTCCAAAAATGAAATGATAACATAATCATTTGCTTCTCTAGTTGGGATTGCTTCAATCCATTTGGTGAAATAGTCAGTTTCTGTCAGAATCCAGCGATTTTGACCTGATGATGATGGATGAATCTCACCAATAAAATCTAACCCCCACTACTGAAAAGGCGCCTCAACCTAAATAGGCATCAATGGTAATGGTACAAGCTTCTTCTTGCCATCAAACATTTGGCATTCATGGCAAGCAACAATCTTTTTGTAAACGTCTTTAAACATTGTAGGCCAATAGTACCCTGCTTTGAGAATCTTGTTTGTTGTAGCCTTCCAATAATGATGACCTCCACAATATCCTTTGTGGAACTCCTCAATCACTTTATCAGACTCCTCTTCCAGCAAAAAAATCAACAAAATACCATCGGCATCTTTCTAATACAGATTTTTGTCAATGATGCAATACCTTAATGATTTTAGCTTCACAAATCTTGCCTTCGACTTTGTCAACTTAGAAGGTGCTCTATGATGATGTAATACAAAAACTACGTCCTTTTACCAATCTGAAATGATGTACTTTTCTTCAATGGGGATCAATTCTTCCTCTTCATTTGAAATTTCTAATATTTCTGCAATTAAATTCATGTCAAGACAGTGAAAGTTTGACTGTGCCATCAGTTTTGCTAGACCTTGTCTTTTGACCAATTTTGTTGGCTTGATCTCTATATCATATTCCAGCAAGTTATCAATCCACTTCCCTCTCTTACCATCAGGGTCAGCTTGAGTTAGGATGTCTTTCACAAAAACATTAAGAACAAAAGCTATAATATGAGAATGTAGAATGTAAATTCTAAAATCTGTGATGGCCTTAACCAAGGCATAAGCTTGTTTCTCTAAGATGTTGTACTTCAACTTTGAGTTATCTAATTTCCTACTAAAAAATGAAATGGGTTTCTCAGTACCTTGATGTCCTTTCTGCAACAGAACTCCAGCAATTTTATTTTTTGATGCAAAAGTAAAAACAAAAAATTCTTTTGAGAAATTCGGCCTGATAAACACTGGTGCTTGGGTGAGTTCCTTTTTGATCTCCTCAAAAGAGTGATTTTCTTCTATTGTCCACTTGATGTCAAATCCTTTCTTCAACATCCTTGTTATGTCCTTTGCAATCTCAGAAAAATTAGGAATAAACCTCCTCACAAAATTTACCTTTCCAATAAAAGACTGAATCTCCTTTCCACTTCTAGGAAAATCCACTTTCTGAATTGCATTGACCCTGTTTGGATCAATCTTAATCCCATATTTAGAAATGATGTGTCCAAGTAATTTACCTGAAGTTAAAGAAAAAATACTTTTGGTGGGATTGAGAGAAATGCCAAACCTTCTACATTTCAGCAGAATTTTTTCTAGGTGCTTCAAGTGATCTTCTTCCTTCCTTGAGAAGACTGTTATGTCATTAAGAAAAAATACCACCATCTTGTCCTTCTCTTCAGTAAAAGCAATATCCATTGCCCTCTGAAAGGTTGCTCCTGCATTCATGAGACCAAATGGCATCTTGGCATACATGAATGTGCCCCATGGTGTAGTAAAGACTGTTTTTTCCTGATCATCCAGATGCACAAGTATCTGATTATAACCTGAAAAACCATCAAGCATAGACATCCTTTGGGAACCAACAATGTTCTGCAAAATTTGGTCCATATTTGGGAGAGGGTAGTTGTCCTTCAGAGAGGCTTTGTTCAATTTTTTGAAGTCAATGCATATTTTGATTTCTCCACTCTTTTTTATGACTGGAACCAAGTTTGCAGGCCACTTTGAGAATCTGATTGGAACAATGATTTTTGCATAAAAGATTTTCTTGATTTCCTTCTCAATCAGAGGCATGAGAAGTGGATAAATCTTCCTTATAGCTTCTGCTTGAAATTATTTTCATTTTCTTTAATGGGAATAGTATTCTAAATGATAGTAGGGTCATACTTCTTCAAATCAGCATAACTCCAAGGAAAAACATATATGAACCTTTTCATCATCTCAATATATTTGTGTTTCATATCAACTGAAAGAAATTTTGAAAGTTTAATCATTTTTGGCATAGCTACTATATCCAGGTAGCAACTCTCTACCTCTTCATCATCAGCCTGTATCCTAGGAGATTTGAGCACATCATTCTAGTCAAAAATATTTTCAAGGGGTATGACGCCTTTGGGTATATAATTATTCTTCAGCTGTAGCACTTCAGAATTTCCCTTAGATTCAGCAAGCATGTTTTGTTGATCTACTTGTATATTTTCAAACTCTTCTTTCAGATCAATAAAGTTATTAACTTGTTGGTCATCCTCAAAGACTTGCCAATGGATAATGTTATCAGGGATAGGTAGTTTATGGTGAACCTCAACCTCATATTTTTCAGTGGAATGTATGGGAATGATGAAAATAATTGTGGAGACAACTAGGGATTCAACAATGGAGTTTTGGTCTCTAGTCTTAATAATGAATGAATGTTCTTGGAAATTTTCCAACATGTCCATGACAAAGTTTCTGTATGCCCTTATTATCACATCCTTTGTTTGATACACACCTTCAACTTGTTTAATGACTAATTCAGAATCTCCACAAACAGAAATATTTTGAGCACCATTCTTTTCAAAACTTCTAAGCCCAAAATCAAAGAATCATAGACAGCCATGTTATTTGTGCAATCAAAATTCAGTTTGTAGGAAAAGAACTTACTTTCATCATTTGGACTTGTGATCCAAATCCCTGCTCCTGCCCCCTCTCTTCCTGCTAATCCATCAAAGTGCAGCAACCACCAACCTTCCGCCTTCTCATCACTGATTTGTTGATCTTCTGCTTGCTGATTTTATGTCTGCTAAATTGCAGATTGCTGATTTTTTGCCTTCTTTTCATCCTCTGCTTCATGAGTCAACTCATTGAAAAGAATAATAGATCCAAGTTCAGTATCAAGAGCATAAATTAGAAAGTTATTAGTTTTATCTTTACTACTCACCATGTAATCCATTCTTGTCTCTCTATACAGTCTCCTTTGCTTACCAAAAACAAGAATGGTGGCATAAGTAAGGTCCATCTACATTGTACCTTTAATTTTTTTTGCCCATGACCTTGATAATAGCATGCCAAACTTTGGTGGAATGTATGCTACCACAATGTCCATAATCACTGTCTTGGCAGGGACTTTTGTAAGACCAACAACAACATCTTTAATTAAACCAATGCACTGAACTCTTTTTGAATAAAAAGAAAACAAGTCCTTATATGGTCTAGTAATTTCTAACCCCATCCTATCCACGATTAATTTGGGCATAAGATTTTGAAAGGCCCCTTAATCCAACATGGAATTATGAAATTTCATGTCATGAATGCTAAGGCTAACATAAAAAGGAGGCACCTCCTCATTCTGCTCATCTTCTAATCTTGGACCCAAGTATATGGGTGGATGATCCTCTTGAATAATCAAGATATCAGCAACTCCTAGTTGTGAATTCAGCATTTTCACAATATTAATCCTATATTCATTTACCTTAAGAATTTATCCAAAAGGTACTGGTATTTTGATCTTTGAAATTTCACTCTCCAAACTGAAAACAAAAACAGATTTTTCAGTTTCTTTGATAGGAGGAGGAGGTGGTGTATCTTTCTTACCTTTAGCAGCTTTGGGGGTATCTTTCTTAGGCTGTATTTTGTTTGCAATGATTGGCACATTTCTATTTCTAAGATTATATTTTTTCTGCATCTCAAAAATTGCATGTTAATACCCTTTAAAATAATCAGATGGTTCCTGTCCCTGATTCATTTCATGGTCTGACTCATCATGTTCCTCCTTAGTCAAGAAAATTCCAGACATGTCTTCATCTAGACAATGAATGGACTCTTCTGGAATTTCAGGTTCATCATCTTCATCAACTAAGTTCTGCTAAAAAGGAGGTCTCACTGGAGGGTCAGGCTGATGATTTTTGTTTTCCCTTGGCCTTTGTTGGTTTTGAGGTCTTCTAAATTGAGGATTTCTAAACTAAGGCTCATGTTGTGCAGGAGGAGCAGAGGTATTCCCAAGGGAAAGCCTATCCATCATTTTTTCCATTGTCTTCATCATTGAATCAAATTTGTCATCAGAGGTGGAAGGCTTATCTTCTTCGTTCAACTTGGTCTTACCCATCTTGGACTTTTTTGTTGCTATCATATTAACTTCTACCTTCATTGTATCATTCTACATTTCACCAAGTGAAGGGGATTCTCTCTCTCTTAGCAGTATAGAAAATTCATAATCAAAAGATTCAGCATATCTCATCTGAGCTAAGTCTTGTGGAGGTTTTAAATGGGCAGGAATAGAGTCATAAACTTTGTTAAATCTTTTTGAAGAGTTTTGGATAGTTTCATCAATAGCTATTCTCAAACTATTGTACTCAGTCAGGGCTTGTACATGATTGGTTCTATTTCCCCACTTCCTCAAAAAGAAATCTTCAAGTTCATTCCAATTGTGAATGCTTCCAGGAGTAAGGGCTTTGAACCATTTCCTAACTTCACAAGTAAAACTCTGAGAAAACAATCTCAACTTGACATCCTCATGGTCAACCTCCTCCTTATCTATAAAATCATTAAATTGGTCTACTTGTTCTTCAGCTGTAATCTCTTCATCACTTCCCCAAGTTTTGATTCTAGTAGAGTATTTTCTAGGAAGGGCATGTAGGACAGCTGGAAGAACAAGAGGGGCATATCTAGTAGGTGCAGTAGGTCGAGGAGGTACATTTCCATCCATGGTGAATGGGACTGTGGTAGTTTTAGGGACAACAACACTGGAGGAAGAGGAACTATTAGGAGGAGGACTGTTTGGTATTTTTTGTACACTAACAATTTAACTCCAATCAGGAAGAGGAAAACCAATTTTACTTCTCAACAAGATTTCAAAAGGGTCAAGTTCCTTCAACCTATCTAAAGACTCTCTTTCCAACAGTAACTCAGAAGTGACTGCTTCCCAAAACTCTTCTTTATCTTTCTGTGTTACTAAGGCTGAGGTATCAATACCTCTCCTATGTAGGTATAAGACAATTTCAGTTAATCCCTTTTCACTTTCAGACCTAAACAAGACCTCCTGAATTTCATCATCAAATATTTTATCTTCGGGACTTCTTAAAACTTCAAAGGACAAGGATTTTGTATGTAATGGAGTACTTGATATTTCATAAATGCCTTGAGTGCCTCTAGAGATGGTGTTTGTATTGTCCACGATGGTAGGTGGATCTACGTCAGGATTACTCCTCGTGTATCTCCTTCTCCAAGCCACTTTTGATCATATGAATTTTGAATGGAGTCACCAAGGTAGATGCAGCCTCGATAAAATTCTAAGCTCCTACTACCTTCAGAAGTTCAGCTTTAAAATTTCGGGAAAGTATAATCTTCAAGCTCTCGGCAGACGCACCAAAATGTTATCACAAAATTGCTTCTGATAGGTTGCTAAGAAAACAATCTCATGTAACTATTTCAAATAAATCTTGTGACTGAGGCTTAGCCTCCTCGGTCTGAGAGGGCTCTCTCAAGGGTTAATGATATTGAATAAAGATGTAGATGGCTAACTCTATTTAGGAAATAACTTTCTTATGATGAGTGTAGGTTGAAAATAATATCAATATGTAAACATTGCGCTTATGGAGTCAACATTTTCAGCAATTCTGTGAGTTCACTTGACATGGAAGCTAAGGCAAGTAAGAGTTTTTAGTAGTAGGACACACACACATGAAACATGAAAATACACACTCAATTCATCTATAAAAGAAGTTAGAGCATTGCATGAATAAATTCTGAGTATTATAAATGAAAACCACTGCAAATGAGATACATAAAAGGTATAGATAAGATAGGTAAGCACTAAAAACTCATTCAGAATCTCAGGCTGGTCAAGTAACAAATCTTTGTATTGCTGAAACTGTCAAATTACATAAAGCTTGTCTTTGCCAAAAAATCTCCAACCCTTGACAAATTCGACTCAATGACCTTTAATAGAGTTGTTACATCATGAGATGATCTGCCTCCTCACTAGATTCATCGAAATTTTTCCTAATGTCACCTTGCATAACCATAAAACATCTAATTAATTACAAAATGACAGGTATCCTACTTGACAGTCCTTATCCAACTAGGACTCAAACTACTCATTATTACATTTAACAACCTTATCCTCTAAAGAAATTACATATTTGAAAAGTATGCTTTCACATGTTCGAATTGAGGTGATGGGATTCATCACTTTATGACCACTTAATTGACCTCCTCTAAAAATGGAAACAAAACCATGTTTTTTAGGAAAATGGTCTTCTTCTTCCACGAATGCTTTGGATGCCAATTTATCTTCAATTCGTGGTGTTTGAGTGTTGAATAATTGCTTTTCATGGTCTTTAACATTTCAATAATCTCCAGATGTATAAAAATGCTCCAAAACCTACTAAAAAGGCTCAAATACAGTACGCTACGAAAGTAAGGTATTTTTGTAGCATACTTTTGTAGCACTGCAAAACATGCCCTTTACCCTCAAAAATTTTTATTCTTTCCTTTTGCATAGTCTTCATCATCATTATACACATCTCCCACACCAATTTCACCTCTTGACAACAACCAAAACTGGTTCAAAAAGTAAAAAGAACAACTACAGTATTTTCGTAGCGTTTTGTTGTCCTTCAAACCCAAGCACGCTACGTAACTGCTGAAAAGTGCTGAAAATCTAGATTTTTGTGTAATTTTGAAAAATGAACCCTACAAGTGCCAAAATCTTGTCTCTAACATGTCATTATCCTTAAAAAACCATAAACCAACTCACCTTATGATCCTTGAGGCATTTCTTCCTCATTTATAATTGGTTGAGCTATTGGCTCTTCAAGCACTGTCATTTTAAGGCCTTTTTTCTCTAACTCTTCATGAATTAGTTCACGTTGCTCTTGAAAGTCTTTAACCTAGTATTTCAATGTTATATTGGTGGCTTTCAACTGTGTGTTCATCCTCCTGACATGTTTGGCCTCTTTCCTTGCTGGAATGTTCCATTTGATGAGCTGTTGTGTGTTATCCAAGGTCTTGGAGACAGTGTCAACCTGTTCTTCCCAAATTTCCTTCATCTTTTCAAATTGAATATTATCTACACTATGTTTCCTTGCTTCTCTTTTCATAATAGAAATTTCATGATTGTCCAATTTCAATTTTTCTTCAAGGAGCTGCAACTCTATTTTTTCCATCACCTTCTCTTTTCCTTTCTTTGATTTGCTGACTGTATCTTTCTTTGTAGGTGATGAAAGGTCAATAATATCTTGAGGTGGCTGAGCTGTATCAATAGGTGGTTGAAATTCTTTACTGCTCTCTAATAGCTTCCTAGCATGCCTTGTCATAAGCTTTCTTGGTTGGAACATGAAACCTGCATCTTCTCCCTCAAATTCTAATTTCTTTGTAGATTTAACCTTTTTAAACTTATGTCCACCTTCCTCTATAAACTCGGCTTGGACAATAGGAGTTTCCTCTATGTCAATTGCATGTAAAATATCTTCTAGATTTCCCATAGCTTCTACTCTGTCTTCTACAACCACTGTTTTCTCTTCTAAAACCACTGTTTGGCTCCTTGTCATCCTTTTAGTTCCTTGTTTGCTAAAAAATTGTTTTTGTTTTACATGTTTGACCACTTATGACTTCTATTTTACAGGTGGGACACTTGGTGTTTCAAGACTCTTCATTTGGTCTAGATCCTTCATAATTTTCTCACTTGGTTCTACTCTTGCAAGTTCACTTGGTTTTGCTGCCAATGGTTCCCTCTTTTCTACTGCTAATGGTGATGGAATTCTCCTAAGCTTAGGATTTCTTGAAGGGGTAAGAGCATCCAACTCAAAACAACTAAGAAACGAGAATGAGGACCAGTCTCTGCCTAACCTTTGAAGTTCATCTAAAATAGATAACTTCATTAAACCATGATGAAATAATGAAGTCTCACTCCCCTCAGAATTTGCCTAGACCTTATTTGCCATTTTTGACAAACTTCTATGCAAATAGAAAGGTAGATCAAGATAAATCTTAACAATAAAGTGCAGAATTAATTTGAAATGATATGAGTAGACTTTGTGGTATCTCCCTTCACAAGTAAAGTACTTTTGGATAATGAGCAACAATTTTGAATAGTTTTCTTTTATGTAACTTCTTGGAATAACATTGGTGAGATCCATTTCAGTATGCTCAGGCTTCATGAACTCTTTGCGCTGCTCCATGTTAAACTTGAAACCTTTGAACCCATTCTCCTGTCCTCTTGGAATCTTTGTAGCAGTTGCAATAACCTCTGAAGTGATGGAAAAATTGAGCATTCCCACTTTAGTGGTTGTTCCACTGAAATTCAAAGCAAAATCCTTGGACACTTGTGTATGATAGCCTTGTAATTTCTCGCAAAACTGTAGGCAACCTGCCCTTCTAAAAGCTCCCACCACTGTTGGGTCTTCATTGATCAAATTCATGTCTCCAGGTTCATATCTTAGGCATTGGCCATCGTTGTTGGTCCTTCTTTTCTCTACCACGGTTTCTTCAATGTCTTCATAGCCTCACTTGATGATGCTCAATGTAAACCATTTAAAACACCAACCACGACTTTGGCTTACTGCACTAGCTCTCTAGAGCTCAATATCACACAAGAAGGAATGAGAAATAGGAAATGACTGAATTAGGAAAGGATTCGAAATTTTGATGTCTCTTCATGACCTTATGATGACTCATACATATCTAAACTAATCATGATGACTACAGACCTGAGCATGTACCTTGTATTATCCCTCCATGACTCGAATGGCATCTAACCTACTCATTTCCAACGATTTTCTGACACCTAACAGCTAGATTGACAAGAGAGACAGAAAACTGTGTTTTCATAGCATTTTTAGTGTTAATTTGGTTGTTTTCACTACAAAACTATCAGTAGTGTCGCAACAAAAAGTGACTTTTCACAGTTTATTTCGCTACGAAACTGTGGTTCCTTGGATAACTTGGCACTTTTGGTACAAAAACCTTGGAAATTGAAATCACCCAGAAAATGATGAATGATGTGACATGAGGGAGTTTAAAAATGAGTGGGTTTAGACCTTAGGGTAAACTTAAACAATAAAAATTTAGTATTTCCCTTGAACAAACTTAAAAATGAATCTTACAACCCTATTTTTGACACATGAACCTATTTAACCTTGTCAAAATGATTCTTCATTTTTTTATTGGGTGATAACACTTCCGAACACGATAGATTCCTTTCATCTGATTACATATCAACTCCGAGTTCGTGAATACTTGAATATCATTGACATCGTGTTTTTTTGCCACTTTTAGCCCTTCAGCAAGGGCAATGTGGTATGCTTCATTGTTTGTTGTTCTCCCAGGCACTTCTTTCTTTCTATGGAGCACATTATTTGTTGCTATGTTGTGAAGGGAAAATTTCACAACTCCTCGACCTGGATTTGGAAATCATGACACTTCAATGCATAAATGCCGCTTTTGCACCGTTTTTTACCCTTAGAAGATCTGGAAAAAAAAGAAAAAAAAAAAGATAACAATAAATTCATATTAGACAAGTAGGAAGCTATCTATTTCTTAATACTCAACATGTTGTTCAGTGATATATAATTGAAAAAATCAGTTATCTATTCCTAATATATTCCACTAACTGCTAGTTAATTAAAAAACCATAAACCATTTCATTCTTATTTTCTTTTATGCCTTTCAAATATCAGGATAAGGAAAAACAACTTAAAAGTATCATAACGCACAACCAACATCACTACGACACAACAATCATCTTTTTTTTTGGAAATTATTTATAAAAAGGGAAATTTATGATAAGAAGGCACCGTTGAGTGGGTTTTGCTAGAGATCATAGATTACCTCACCCTATGATTATTAATTTGAATAAGTAGGGTATCCAATTTCTGGGAGATGTAACAGAACCAGATGTTTCCTCAATTTGAAACAAAAGATGTAGCAGACCTAGATTTTTTCTCAATTTGGAACCAAAGATGGAAAATATCAGATAGTCTGGAACTTTGGGGGGAGGAGGCACAAATTTGGAACCTCTTTGTGTAGGGACTGCAACAGAGTGCAATAGGGTTGAGTAGTTTAGAAATATGAAACATTCTATTCCAGAATTAGTTCCTTGGAAGTTACACTGCATATTTAGGATACAAGCTACATTCTTGGAAGAGGTATGAGAGGACATGGATGGTGGTAGAAACCATTTTCAACTAAAAGCTCCTTTAAAAACTAGATTTTTCATTTTCGTTATTGCATCTTTACAACAGTTTATTTGGGGAAATGGTTTATGGAAAAAGAAACTGAAGACCATAAGGTTGGCCATGTGTATAAATTTCATATGATAGTATTTATCATCAGTTTTTATCTCTGTTTTAGAAACAGGTTTCAATTTTGTGGCTTTGTTGGTAATAGGATGGAGATGTAGTCACAATTACTATGATGTTGTTTCCTAATGGTGGAAGAACTCTTGTCTGAAAAATATCCATTAGTCAGACATGCTCATTAAGATGTATAATTTTGTATCAATTTCTAGTTTAATTGTCATGATAATCAATGGATACAGTGGTCATGTCAAAACCTTTTTTAAGCCCATAAACTTGCAGAAATAATCACTTCAGACAAACTGAATTCAGGAGCTTATTATTCAATGGACTTCAATTCCCTACATGTTCTGTGTTTGTGTATGAAGACTGTTAGACTCCGTCTTGTCAGCCCGCTGCAGTCAAATTCACCAAGGTTCATCTCTTGTCATTTGCAGTCACTGATGTTACTCTGGTCCAGAAAAGAGTCATTTTAATTCTTGAGTTCAGGGTTTAGTTTTCAGAGGTAGGCTAGAGGAAGGTTCAGTAAGTCTTCATTTCAGGAATGTCATCGTAAATAAGGCGAGATTGATTCTTCTTCAAAACCCTGTTTTGAAGAAGAAATTATTAATATGTAATTTGTCATGATGTTCCAAAGCTCTACAGTTCTTCAAATGACAGTGTTTTTGATGTGGATGGTGAGACAATCTCTGCAAAAGTTAGAAATGGATTTACATTCTCCGCAGCTGATGAACAAGGACTAGACCATGCATGATTATAGAAAGAAGCCAAATTGTTGGCTAGCAAGAGCAAGAGCCCAACAAGCCCGCATTTCTAGCTTCACTCAACAATCTGCTTCAAATTCATTTATGTTTTGATAATATAACAGTTTTTGATAATATAACAGTTTGAAGTAAACAAGCATGCTGGTGCAGGTTCAGCAGCTGAACAAAATCAGTTCTCTGTCTTTATCGTATAAGGCAGCCATAGATGAAAAGTTTCTGGCAAACTTTTGGTGGTGTTGGGACCGGTTGAAGGATAATTGAACGGAGGATGTGCCTATGCCTAATTATTTCCGCCTCTCTACTCTAGTACATCGTGCATATGAACGCTTATTATCTAGTGGAGGGATATTGCCATCACCAGCACTTCGGCTGCGACTTCTTCGATCAGTATTATCAGTTCTTTGTGAGTGGATACTTTCAACTCCTGCACAGAGAATGGGCACAAGTGCCACTGGTGCTTCTCTTATTCTCGGAGGGGTGTTAACGTCTGAGCAAACTGCTTATATTAATCAAGGTGCAGTGTATAATAATGAACCACTTGATCGTCGTGACTATTCTGGAAATGTCCCAGCTGGGTCTCCTGTGATATACAAGGAAAAGGGAATGGAGATGTCAGTGAAAATTCTCCAAAGAAAGCCAGAGCCGAGTCAAAACAAGAAGAGGGAATCAATCTACAAGAGGTTACATTTGGGCCAAAGCAAGAAGAAGAAAAAGTTAGTGCTTCAGAAAATATTACTGTGGAGCCAACTCCAGAAAAAGAGATCTTTAATGATGGAGCTGGACATTTACAAGGCACAGAGTATGCTATTTCTGAAAATTGCAATGAAGTGATTGAATCTCTTAGGAAAGAGGTCATAAGGAAGCTTGGAAGAAAGAGTGCAGGACATAAACGCCTTTGTTTGGTTACAGGTGCCCAGTCCTTGATCAAAGAACATGATGAAGGAACAAAAGCGGATTAGTGAAGTTGAGGGCCGAATTCAAGGTTTGAAACATCGTTGACAGGGTTTTGGAGCTCGAGCGACCCATTTGGGCAAGAGCGACCCACCTGGGCAGAGCGACCCACTGGGGCGATTTTCACAATGTAAAATTACAACGTGAGCGACCCACCTGGGCAGAGCGACCCACTCAGAGAAGAGCGACCCACTTGCCAGCAGGATTCAGAAAAGTTGTGTTTTGTGCGCCCAGTTTTCATCCAAAACGACTTCAACGAAATTGCAAACAGGTTTTGATCATTGTGCAATGGATTTTTAATATGGTTGTGATGATTTTGATGTTTGAGATACAGGCACGAGGAGTAAATTCCGTCATCAAATCAAGATTTTGTAGGCATATGTTGACGATGATAAGGATGAATCATTTTACACATTAAGTTGGGCATGCGATGTGAATGGTTGTCTCCAAACTGGTCATTAGCAACGATTATCAAATGCTGAAGGAGCGCTGTGCTTGTTTGGAACATGAAAATGCAAAAATACGACTGAGGCATGAGTCTGGAAATTTAAGAACTGATGCTGAATTGGAATGCGATAAGTGTCATGTACCTTTAATCATGGATGCTGTAGATTCTCATAATGATATAAACAATGAAGATTTGGCCAGAGTTGATAATAACAACACTTTGCTGGTAATTGCAGCTGGAACCGGTAGAATTTCAGTTTAAAGGTTATTTTTGTTGATTTTATTCAAAGCGGTAAGGGGAAATAAATAGTCAAAGGCCAAAAATAAACAAAGACACCTGTTACCAGATGAATAGGATTCGATTCCTATTTCCAGACTTTATTCAACGGGATCTGCGCTCCATGTGTTGGTCATCAGAGGATTTTTAGAGGAACGCTATTTTATTTTAGAATAGAGGAAATGCCCTTTTCTATTGTTGTAACTGCAAGTGAAACAGCGCCCCTGTTTTGGGGTCGACTTGTTTTTTCTAGAATAGTTTATTTAATGTATTAAAATAATCATTTGTAACAGGAGAGTTCTGAGAGCTAGTGTAGGAGAAAATTAGAGTTTTATTGTACAGTCTTAGACAGAGATTTTAATGAAGAGATACAGCTCTGTTTTTTGAGATTCTCGTGGCTTTGAAATTTAGCAAATGTTTTTCCCTTTGTTTCATATGTCATCGTTATGTTCACAGTTCATTAATCGCCATTTCAATATTGAATGTTTCTAAGTGAGAAAGGCAGAATTCAATTTATTTACTCTGTCTTGAGGAAGTATTCATAGTTAATGTTTTCTTCTGTTCGACAAGGATCCATCTTCTATGCCCTTGTCGACTTCTCAACAGTCTTGCCATTCCGTTTATCTCAATTTAATTGCTAAACTTCATGCTTACCTTGCCTCAGGAGATAATCTGCGTTCTTTATTTAATCTCTGCTCTTGCTGTCTTTGCTTCACACAGCCCAGAAAACCCATCATTTATTAAAAACCTCATCCATATCAATTTACTAGCCTAAAATCAAGATCAGCATTTACTATCGGTTATCTCAGCCCCTTTGAAGATCTTTCGCTGAGTTTAACCCGGAGAGAGCCCTCTCCTGTCCTCGTAGGGCTAGCTACGAGGCTAAGGTTGGTTTGATGTTGCCTCGAACCTCGCCTTCTTCAGCCTGAGGCAGATTCGAGCGCTAACAAAGACCTCCATAAATATCAGGTTACTTTATTTTAATGTTTGGTTGATGTCCATCCTCTGCCTCTGGAACGTTAATAATGTGTGTTCTACTTATGGTGTTGTAGCAAAGAAATCTACATCTGCCTGGCTATATCTACAGCTACAGGGTGATAGGTAGCTGGCACTCAAAATCATTCCTTGTATTGGGAAAATTATGTTTGGAGTAAGCTAAAAAAATGGGGTATATTTTTAGTATGATTCAAGTTTTTATCATGGAGTGGAGTTGCCCTCAGGGTTTAAGGCAATTTTGAATTTATCCAGAATTTTGATACAGGTAGAAAAAGAGTGAAAAGAGGGGTTGTGTTTTATATGATTGAATTGGGGTTAGGGTTTTATTTAATGTTGATGGAAAAAAATCTACTTAGGATGTTATCATTTGAATTGTTAGTGGAGACTATATGCCTTTTTACTATCTTCCTTGTGAGATAGTAATGATGATTGTGCAAGACTCAGGAGAGATCACACATCTCATAATAATTGACTCATAATCTATTTCTCTATAAATTTTGAACCTGAGATTTAATAAAAAACCAAATACATACAGATTAACTAATTTACACATTGTTACAAAAAAACAAACACATACAAATTAACTAATTTACACATTGTTAAAAAAAACCAAACACATACAAATTAACTAATCTATACATTGTTACAATAATGCATGAATGAAAGAAACAAGAAGGAGAATATTATAATTGATTCTTTGACTATAAATCTCATGAGATAATATTGAAGCTTTGTTGAGATTGCAACAAGATGATGAGCTTAGTGGAAAGGAGTCGCCTTCACTAAGTGGGCCCACAGGGTATTTTTGGCGCAAAGTCTATTTTTAGACTATGTCTATTTTCAGACATATGGATCATGTTCTATGAGTTGCGGGATGCTATTTGTGGATGGTTGGTCAAGTCAGGAAAAATATATGGACTTCTATTTTTAGACATATTGGGCGGAATCTATTTTTAGATTGCCGGTCTAAAAATAGATATGTCGAATATTATTAGCTCTTAATAATATTTGGACTCTAAACATTATCTTATCCTCTTGGAGCACTTCAGTTTGATGCCTGGATGTGGCACATGTAGCTGACAGAAGGAATTACGCTATTCCTAGGGTTTAGTGGAGCTATTTCATGGTTGACTTCAGTTAGAACTCATGTGACAGAGTTTGGTGGAGTTGATGAGACAGTTAATGGAGTTGTGTTTACTTTAACTTAGTTGAGCTAGTTGTATCTAGTCTAACTGATTGATACAATTAGTGAGAGTGGTGTGAATTAATTATTAATTAATTCACTAATTATAAAATCATAGATCAACTAATGAATACATCAGTTAACTTCAGTGCATGGACAGTTTCAGTGGCGACTAGTGAAGAGGTAGGTGAAAGAGCAAGTGTGACTATCAGTTGTGACTATACTGGTGCATGATATTTGCACACACATTGATGGAGATGCCAATGAGGATTGCGCAGTACATACCAGTCGGATTTGAACTTGGATCTAGGTATTATCCATATCGGATTGCGCAGTAGAGGCAGGCTAACAGGTGGAGCAGATTGGAGCATGTGTTTTGTATGATTTGAGCTTGTGTAGTGTGTAACAATTGGAGATTGTACTGAGAGCTTGTGAGGAGTTTGTACAATGATTGTTACATTATCTCTATCATTATAATATACAGATAGTTGGGGGTTTTCAGCTTTAATCTTTCCCATAAATACTGTGTTTATATGTGTGATTTTTTATGGTTTTAATGTGCGCATGCGATTGTTTATATTTCCGCAAATTGATGATCAATAGTAGAAGAGGTTATGTATTATGCATGAAGCTCAAATAGTGTGTGATCAGGATAATCTCGGTGAATATTTTAATAGCTATTCAAATTTCTACATGGTATCAAAGCAGTATTGATCATTGGAGCAATTGCAAAACATTGAAGCGGTTGAGTTTTGTGCTGGTGGAATTCAAATTTGCAGTAGTGTTTTCTTGGTGTCGAAGTTGAGATGTCTTTCAATGGATTGTGATTGGAGTATGCCCTTGAGGGTAGCTCGAATTATATTGCATGGAAGGACAAGATGGAGGCAGTGCTGGATGACAATGGGTTGAAGGAGTTCATAGATGCTAAAGCCCCAAAGCCTACTTCTAGCGATGCTGCCGTAATTGAGGCTTGGAAAAAGAAGACAGCAAAGTGTCGAAGGATTCTGTTGGAGGGCATGAAAGATCACATAGTGTCCAGCCTGCATGGTAAGGCTTCTCCATTCTTGATGTGGAAAGCCTTGACAGATTTATTCCAAAGCAAGAGCGACCAGAGGAAGTTGGCACTCAAGGATAAACTCAGAAACATAAAGATGGAGAAAGGCGACAGTATGCCCAAGTACCTCACGAAGTTCATCCAATGCAGGGCTGAGCTAGGAAGTGTGGGGGTGACTATAGATGATGAGGACTTGGTGAGCTTGGCTCTCCTTGGGCTTCCGAAGAGTTGGCATTCCTATCAGGACTCTATCAATGGTCGGGAGAAATTGCCAGGATGGGAGCGACTTTGGTCGGATCTTGTGCAAGAGGAGATAAGGCGGAGTACCAGGGACAGATCTTCATCAAAGGCATCTGATGAAGAAAATTGCGCTTTGGCTGCCAAAGCAAAGAGGGGGAAGAGCAAGAAAGTTTCTCATTCCGGTGTGAAAGGCAAGAAGCAGGACATGTCTAAGGTGAAGTGTTTTCACTGTCACCAGCACAGACATTATGCCACAAATTGTTCGCAGAAGAAGAAAAATAAGCATGCTGCTGAAACTGCAGCGGGAGAGGCCTTAGCCTCGCATTTTGAGCTGGATTTTTCACTGATCGCATGCTTGGTCTCAAGTGTGATGGGATCAGTATGGTTCTTGGATAGTGGTGCATCTTTTCACATGACGGGAGATCGAGATTTGTTTTCAGATCTGGATGAGAAAGATCTTGGAGTGCACATCGAGATGGGCGATGATGGTAGATACAGTGCGACCGGTATCGATACCATTTCCTTTGAGAGGGAGTCTGGTAAACCCTTCATATTGAAGGAAGTGATGCATGTTCCAGGATTGAAGAAGAATCTTATCTCTGTGGCAATGTTAGAAGACAAGGGATATGATGTTGTCTTTAGCGAGGGAAAGGCTTTCCTACGTAGTAAGGCAACTGGTGAGACCCGGAGGATAGGGGTTCGAGTTAAGAACCTTTATCAATTGCAGGTAGATGGCTGCACATCAATGGAAAACAAGACAAAAGGAGTGGTGAGCCGGGATGATGGCAAGTTGTGGCACCAGAGATTGGGCCACCTTCACCATGGAGCTTTGAAGATATTGCAGCAGATTTCTACTAGGATTCCTAAGGGTACTCTTGCGTAGTCAGATCAGTGCAAGGGGTGTACCCTAGGAAAATTTGTGAGAGCCACCTTTCATGAGAAGGATGGTCGCGCCATGACGATCCTTGAGAGAATTCACACAGACGTGTGTGGACCTTTCTCACACGGTAGCCGATAGCAAAGCAACGAGTCTTATGTGATCTTTGTTGATGATTTTTCTCGTAAGTGTTGGATCTTCTTCTTGCAGAAGAAGAGCGAGACATACTCAAAGTTCTGTGAGTTCAAGGCACTAGTTGAGAAAGAATCGAGGAAGCAAGTGAATTCTCTTAGGAGCGAAAATGGTGGTGAACTCATCTCTGGAGAGTTCAAGGACTTTTGCAGTGCAGAAGGAATTCAAAGAGAGCTCATAACACCTCATAACCCACAGCAGAATGGGGTTGCTGAGCGGAAGAACAAAACGATCGTGGGTTCTGCATGGGTGATGTTGCATGATCAGGGCCTTCCCATACACTTGTGGGTTGAGGCATGCAATACTGTAGTATATGTGAAAAATCGTTGTCCTCACAGGATACTTGGCATGAGTACACTCGAGGAGGCGTTTTCTGGTAAGAAGCCTGATATTTATCATTTGAGGATTTTTGGTTCACCTGTTTACATTCATGTGATGAAGGATGCTAGGAAGAAGCTGGAGCCGACTGCAGAGGTTGGGATATTTGTGGGGTACACTGACACACCCCACAACTATCGTGTGTATTTTCAGAACCGATCATGAGCATTGTGCGTGAGGATGCTCAATTTTAGGAGGAGAAAGCCATGAAGTGTTCGCTTGAGAAGGGCCACACTTGCATGCAGAGGGGGGAGGAACTATTAGTTCCTAAGGATGAGTCTCGGGATGTGGATCAGCCACAAGATGAGGTTCATGGGAAGAAACCACTCATGCGGCGCAACCATCGAAGGAGGCGGAGACGCACTACGGGAAGGCGGCGGTGGCTCAAGATGCAGAGAAGGTTGTAGGAGCACCTACATCACAACGCAGACAGAGACATTCACCTAATCGGTATACTGGATACATGGCTCTTGTGAGCAAGTGTATCATGACAGAGCCATCCTCTTTCGAGGAATCTGTGGAGGACCTCACATGGGTAGATGCCATGGTGGAAGAGTATGATTCGATTGTCAGAAACAGTGCATGGGAGATTGTCCCGAGGCCAGAGGGGAAATCAGTGGTGGGTTCGAGATGGATCTACAAAGTGAAGCAAGCAGCTGACGGGAGTGTGGAGAAGTACAAGGCAAGATTTGTTGCCCGAGGCTTTTCACAGATTGAGGGGATCAATTATGAGGAGACCTTTGCACCTGTCACAAGGTATTCTTCCATACGGACGATTCTTGCTCTCTCAGCGCAGATGGGGTGGCACATTCATCAAATGGATGTGAAGACTGCGTTCCTCAATGGAGTCATTAAGGAGGAGGTGTACATAGAGCATTTTGAAGGTTTCGAGATCTTTAGCAGCGAGTCGCATGTGTGCAGGCTCAAGAGAGTGTTGTATGGGTTGAAACAAGCACCTCGTGCTTGGTACACATGGATAGACAGTTATTTCACCGGACTTGGATTCTCCAAGAGTGAGGCAGATCCTAACCCATACCAGATTGTGGTGGAGGGTAAGTTGCTAATCATTGTACTTTATGTAGATGATTTGATTTTGACAGGTGATGAGCTGTTGATACTGTCATGCAAGGAGGATCTTGCAAAAGAGTTTGAGATGAAGGACTTGGGCCTCCTTCATTATTTCCTGGGATTGGAAATTTGGCAGCGTAGTGGTGGACTGTTTGTTTCTTAGGGTAAGTATGCCCGGGAGATACTGGAGAAGTTCAACATGCATGGCTGCAAGCCTGTTGATACTCCTCCTCCTGGTGGTTGGAGGAAGGAGGATGCTACTTCAGCGGAGGTAGTGGATGCCACTGTTTATCGACAGTTGGTGGGGTCACTTATGTATCTGGTCAATACACGACCCGATATATGCTATGCAGTTAACCAGCTTTCACAAGCTATGGTTAAGCCTACCAAGCTCTTTTGGAAGGTGGGGAAGCATGTATTGCGTTATCTCAGAGGCACTTCAGGATATGGATTGTGGTATAGACAGTCGGATGAGGTGAAGCTGTGTGGCTTCACGGATGCAGATTGGGCAGGGAGCCCAACGGACAGAAGGAGCACATCTGGAGGGATTTTCAGTATCGGGTCGACAGCAGTTTCTTGGTACAGCAGGAAGCAGAGATCCGTGGCACTCAGTTCAGCAGAGGCCGAGTATATGGCAGCGAGTTTGGCTGCATGCGAGGCTATATGGATGAGGAAGATTCTAGTCGAGTTGTTCGGTTCACACTTAGAGCCTACTATGATTTATTGTGATAATCAGAGTTGCACCAAACTCTCGGTTAATCCAATATTTCATGATATATCTAAACACATTGACATCCGGTATCATCATATCAGAGATTCTGTGCAGTGGAGAATCATGTTACTTTCATACATTCCTACGGAGGATCAGGATGCTGATATCTTGATGAAGGCGCTCACCAGGAGCAAATTCAAATACCACAGGGGCAAGATAGGGGTTGCAGATAATCCATATCTTGTTGAGAGGGAGTTTTGAGATTGCAACAAGATGATGAGCTTAGTGGAAAGGAGTCGCCTTCACTAAGTGGGCCCACAGGGTATTTTTGGCGCAAAGTCTATTTTTAGACTATGTCTATTTTTAGACATATGTATCATGTTCTATGAGTTGCAAGATGCTATTTGTGGATGGTTGGTCAAGTCGGGAAAAATATATGGACTTCTATTTTTAGACATACTGGGCGGAATCTATTTTTAGATTGCCAGTCTAAAAGTAGATATGTCGAATATTATTAGCTCTTAATAATATTTGGACTCTAAACATTATCTTATCCTCTTGGAGCACTTTAGTTTGATGCTTGGATGTGGCACATGCAGCTGACAGAAGGAATTACGCTATTCGTAGGGTTTAGTGGAGCTATTTCATGGTTGACTTCAGTTAGAACTCATGTGACAGAGTTTGGTGGAGTTGATGAGACAGTTAATGGAGTTGTGTTCACTTTAACTTAGTTGAGCTAGTTGTATCTAGTCTAACTGATTGATACAATTAGTGAGAGCAGTGTGAATTAATTATTAATTAATTCACTAATTATAAACTCATAAATCAACTAATGAATACATCAGTTAACTTCAGTGCATGGATAGTTTCAGTGGAGACCAGTGAAGAGGTAAGTGAAAGAGCAAGTGTGACTATCAGTTGTGACTATACTGGTGCATGAGATTTTCACACACATTGATGGAGATGCCAATGAGGATTGCGCAGTACATACCAGTGGGATTTGAACCTGGATCTAGGTATTATCCATATTGGATTGCGCAGTAGAGGCAGGCTAACAAGTGGAGCAGATTGGAGCATGTGTTTTGTATGATCTGAGCTTGTGTAGTGTGTAACAATTGGAGATTGTACTGAGAGCTTGTGAGGAGTTTGTACAATGATTGTTACATGATCTCTATCATTATAATATACAGATAGTTGGGGGTTTTCATCTTTAATCTTTCCCATAAATACTGTGTTTATATGTGTGATTGTTTATGGTTTTAATGTGCGCATGCAATTGTTTAATTTCCGCAAATTGATGATCAATAGTAGACGAGGTTATGTATTATGCATGAAGCTCAAATAGTGTGTGATCAGGATAATCTCAGTGAATAATTTAACAGTTATTCAAATTTCTACAAGTTTCACTTTCACTCATTTTCCTCCGAGATTCAATGATTCCATGATAATAATAACTTGACAAAAAGAAGAATTACAAGCCAATCAAATGAAAAATGAGGTGATTTAATCCATTATGCCCTGTACCCAATTATGCTTCTACCTGTATTTTTGTTTTCTCACTCGATTGAACTTTTTCTCTCAATTAGATGCTGAGCTTGTAGGTTAAATTTTCTTTCAACCTTTTTTTGTTAATGTGCATAATATCTATGCTCTTCAAGGTTCTGGACCTACCTACAAGGAAGTTATAAAGTTGCCCAACAAGGTCCTGTTGTGGTGTGGTATGCACATTATTTCCTCTCGATTTTATATAAAATGAATATGTAGAGTGTCATAGTTCCAGGTTTATAAAGGATCTCATCAGATCTCATCCACCAATGTAAGGAATCATCTATGGATTTCCTTGCGAGTGAAAATATGATAACACTAGACTAGTCACTATAATCAGAATATTAACCTGATATTTTGCAGGAACTAGGACATGCAACCTTGTAAGACATTTGAAGAATGGCTTGCTCCATGCAATAGTTTCTACCCCTACACCTAGATACATGGTTTGTAGTTTTCTTATTAATTATGCATGGCAAAGAATTTTAACTATATATATATATATATATGGATATGGAGTAGCTTCTACATATTTATTTAGGGTGCAGTTTGGTAGAGGCATATACTGCTCAGATGCTGCTGCAAAAGCAGCACAGTATGCATTCCATTGCTTGGACAAACCACAAGGGTTTCTTATACTTGCAGTGACATCATTGGAAGAGAAGGTTATTGAGATATCGAAGTGCCCAGAGGTACTAAAATTATGGTAACTCCCCATAAATTGATTTAGATGGTTGATTTTTTCATAATTATCTTCTATGGTTAATCTGATTAGAAATTGATGCTGGATACAAAGGAATTAGAGGAGAACGGTATGGGTGTCAAAGGATTAGGTAGAAAAATAAAAAATGAGAATGAACATTTCACCTGGAAATATAAAATTAGGGTTCCAATTGGGTATCTGATTCCTTCTGGATACAAAGACAATCCTCTGGATTACAATGAATATGTTGTTTACAATCCAAAAAAGGTTCCTTGTAGTCATACTCGTTGAATTATGTTTACATAAAAGAGATGGATTGGAGAAAACAAGTGCATGAAGACACTAAAACTGTCTTGCTTTTACTTTACTTGCAGGTGAAGATGATGTTTTTAGTCGGCGTGAGGTTTGAGAAAATTCAATAAAATCCTTTGTAGAAACTTATAATATAAAGGCAATCAACATAGAACCCATGAGCACCTAGACTTCAAGCATGGGATTTTCTAATCTCATTGCCTTCTACGAACGGGTGGGTTTTTGTCTACTAGCACCCACCTCCTTTCAAAATCTTTACTTGAATGTTTTTACAGCAGTGTATGGTTAACAGGTTTGCATATTTCGATTGTTAAGATTGACACGGTCAAAAATCCTAAATTTAATGGATTTGTTTCATAACATAAAAACTATCATTAATGGGTTTACATATTTTGGTTGTTAAGATTTAATCTGCCAAGGTTCAAAGAAAAATAACAAATGATCAATTGCTGAAATAGCCAAATTTGTTGATAAAATTACAATATTGAGATAGAGTTCAAGTAAATCTAATTTTGGGCATGTGAACACATGTGAAAATTGCATGCGAAGACATATTGCTCGAGTTGGTAACAATATTGGTGTTACTTACTAGGATAAGGGCGTTGTTGAGCTTCATTTTGTATTTGAGCGCCGAAGTAGTCTCTGGTTTTGCAGGGGGAACAGGAACAGGGGAGCAATGAGCAGAAGAGGATCAGGAGGGCGTGAAGTTTTGATTTGGCAGTGATTTGAATTGGAATCGTTCCTTCACCTACCTCGCATTAACTAAATTGAAGGAGAGTGAGTCACATCTGGGGTGGGTAGATACGTTTTCATATGCTATCGGATTCAATTCTGACAGTAGACTATGCATCGAAGGTTGGAGGAATGCCTGGCCGGAGCCGAAACGTTTTCTGACTGGTGACGGAATCTAGGTAATTTCTCTGCCCAGCTATACTACTCTGATTATTATGACCAAATAAATCGACACACTTCGAGAAACACTATAATGTATGATTGAAAATACCAAGCATTATAAGTAGATGACTGCTACTACATTGCACATTCAAGGATTCTTACATCCTATATTTTGTATAAAATAAAATGCATATATCTATATACATGCAACACATTAAAACCTAAATTATGATATAGGTTTCTATTAAAAATTGTTATGATATAGGTTTTTATTAAAAATTGAATTGATGTAGTTGTATTAATATGAGGCATTTTTTAATTATTTTAATGATATTTTTATATTTATTTATTGGTTATATAAATGACATGGTTGGTAAATGTTGGTAGGCGATGTGAGATGTGATAATTTCATAAATAAACTGAAATTTTGGAAGCCTTATTCTAAAATAGACACACACCTGTCAGTATAATTAACCTTATAAATATGATTTGAAATGTATACATATGCAACATGGCTTGATGTCTTTATACCAATCAAATATACTTATGTATTTATGATTTCGAATTAATACTTAAAAATATAATTAAGTTGTATTAATATATTTAGTTTGCACCTAAATATATGGACTACAGATATGTCCTCAATTTTCAACCATGAACTATGGTTTTGGTCATGGAATTAGGCATTCATTTTTCTCAAAGGCCAAAGATACCTTATGTAGAGCATGTATCATTTTTTTGAACCTTGCATGGCACATGAGAACTAAAAGCATTGGGTAGCAAGTAAATCACTTGTTTTCTATCTTGAACCATGCATCAGTCCATGACATGAAATCCATATTTTTTGTTAACAAAAAAAAAAAATATGCTTCTATTTGTTTTGTAATACAAGTATGTGTTACATATGTCTTTTGTATGGTTTAAGGCCCTATTCATGCTCTACTAGCCTTAGAAGAATTAATTAAAAAAATAGTCTAGGGATTTAATTTCTAAACAATGGGTTGGGTTATGAGGCTTATCCTTGATACAACTATACATCAAATTTGGGATCATATTTTCTCTCATTATCCAATATATCATATGTAGGGCGTGTCTGTTAGCACAAGGCTTGATGCATGGAGCATCAACCCTAAATGTATTGGTTATGGATTAATCCTTTAGTTTTTATCCCAAACCATTGCTTGGGAAATATCATCCATAAATAGCATAATCAAAAATCAAAATTTCATATTTACAGTACTTTTATCATGACCAAAAACCACATGCATTGCCCATCAAGATTGAATAAATTATTAGTATTTTTTTACCCAAAATAATGGCCTAGGCCACCAAACTCATCCTTGCTAGGACGAAATCTAAAATTAAACCCATATCTATACTAAAGACCAAATGTTCCTACTATATCATATTTGAAGTGCTACTAAGCACAAGTGCATTCCCCATGAGTAAATCTAAAAGCATTAGTTATACAAAAAGTCCCTACAGTTTGGCCTAGAAGTTGTCACTTGCCCATGAAACTCCTCCTTATTTCCCTAAAAACTAGCATTGTACTATTCTTGTAGGACAAATATCCATTTTGGAGGGCACATGTGCCTTGGTGTAAATCCTCAAGCATTGGTATGTATCCTCATGGGACAATCGTGTAGAAATTATACAAACAATATGTATACCAATGGATTCAATCCGATCATGTGATATGCTAAAGAAAGGTATTGAATCCTTCTACAAATTAATTGTAGAAAATAAACATGATGACAAATCACAAAAAGTAAAGAAAGAAGCAAATCAAACCACAACATAAATATTTTCCAGAGGAAAGCTTGCTGCTAAAAACCCCTATATCTTCTATTGTGTATTCACCAAGGAATCATGAAACAATTATAATGCACTCTTCTCACAAGAGTCTCTTGAACTCCCACAACTGTCTCACGCTAATCCAGACAAAATTGACCAACACTTAGCCAATTTTCAGCCTATGCTCAGCCTGCCTTTCTTGCGCAATTCATGTGGAATGCAATCCCTATTATTGAGGAATTTCAGCCTTCCAAAAATGCACAATGCTCATGGGCAATCCTATGGGTGTTTTACTGCATGCGGGAAACTGCTAATAATACAATTGATAGTTAACATCCCTTTAACCTCTGTCTGAACTGGTTCTTCATCAGAACTGACATGCATGCAGTTATTAATAGTAAATCATCAATTACATGACATATCACTGCATGTGAATTAAATCTGATTTAATTCACTTGACCTCTCACTAGTGAAAAAAACAATTACAACTAGTTAAATTGATTTTAACTAATCAATTAATTAGGTTAAATTATTTCTCTTGCACTAAACTAATGCACTAACTGCAACTTGGACTCAAAAACTAATAGAATCACTCTGCATGCCTCAACAACCACCCTCAACTCGAAATTCACGAGCTAACTGAGTTTATTACACTCAATTAACTATTACAAGTGATTATGAGATAAGATTACATATTATTGTCCAGTTTAATTAAGGGAAAATTAAACTAGACACAGATTTCTTGTTGACTTTTCAACACTCCCTCTCAACAAGAAAGGGATTATTAGCTACCCCAATCTTGCCTCTATGGTATTCGAATTTTTTCCTTGCAAGCGCCTTTGTCAGAATATCTGCATCTTGATTTTTCGTGGGAATGTACTGAAGTAACATAATGTGTCTATGAACACAATCTCTGAGATGGTGGTACTGGATGTGTATATGCTTGGACCTATCATGGAATACCGGATTAACTGAGAGTTTAATGCAACTCTGGTTATCATAATTTATCGTCGTCGGATGCATCTGATGACCAAATAAACCAACCATAATCTTCCTCATCCAGATGGCCTCACATGCAGCTTGACTGGTTGCCATGTACTCTGCCTCGGCTGAACTGAGTGCCAAAAATCTATGCTTCCTGTTGTACCAAGAAACTATTATCGATCCTATGCTAAAGATCCCTCTTGATGTGTTCTTTCTATCTGATGGACTGCCTACCTAATATGCATCATTGAAGGCTTGAAGCTTCACTCCCTCTATCTGTCTGTACCATAATCCATACTCTGTAGTGCCCCTAAGATATCTCAAGACATGCTTCCCCGCCTTTCAAAAGAGCTTGGTCGGATTAACCATAGCTTGACTAAACTGGTTAATTGTGTAGCAAATGTCTAGTCTAGTGTTCACCAAGTACATTAGGGAACCCAAAATCTGCCTGTAAACAGTAGCGTCCACTACCTCACTTGAAGTAGCATCCTCCTTCCTCTAGTTTCCTACAAGAGGAGTCTCCATGGGTTTACAACTCTCCATGTGAAACTTACTCATAATCTCTTTGGCATACTTTCCTTGAGAAACAAATAGCTCACCATCACGCTGCCATATTTCCAAACCAAGGAGATAGTGAAGGAGTCCCATGTCCTTCATCTCAAACTCTCTTGCAAGATCCTCTTTGCAAGAAATGATGAGTTGATCATCACCTATCAAAATAATATCATCAACATAAAATACGATAATCAAAATCTTACCATCAACCAAAATCTTTTACAGGTTTGCATCCGCTTCACTCTTCATGAAGCCCAACCCAGTGAAATAGTTGTCAATCTTGGTGTACCAAGCACGAGATGCTTGCTTCAGCCCATACATTTCTCTCTTGAGTCTGCACACATGTGACTCACTGTCAAAGATCTCAAAACCTTATGGATGCTCTATGTACACTTCTTCCTCAATAACTCCATTGAGAAACACAGTTTTCACATCCATATGATGTATCTACCACCCCATCTACGCTGAGAGTGCAAGGATAGATCTAATCGATGACTACCTCGCAACCGGTGAAAAATTATCCTCATATTCAATCCCCTCAACTTGTGAGAATCCCCGGGCTACAAATCTAGCCTTGTACTTCTCCACACTCCCATCTATTGCTTGCTTCACCTTATAGATCCAACTAGATCCAACCACTAATTTTTTTACTGGTCTTGGGGCAACTTCCCATGCACTGTTCTTGACAATGGATTCATACTCCTTAACCATGACGTCAACCCAAATTGGTTGTTGCACTGCTTCCTAGGAGGATGGTTCTTTCACAATACAATTTCTCATAAGAGCCATGTATCCAGTAAAACTGTCTGGAGTCTATCTCTTTCTATGCAGTGAAGTAGGTGCTCCTACATGTTCTTCCGCATCAAGTCTCAATCTGTCAGCTTCGGTGGTGCGCCTTCTACCATTTCTGGTGGATGGATCTGCATGAGTGTGTTCTTCCACTCCATGATCCTTCACATGTGGTTTCTCCACATCTTGAGGTTCATCCTTTGGAACCAAGAATTCCTCATTTGTATTCAAATCAAGCTCCCTCTCAATGGACAATCGCATGGCTTTTTGCTCATCAAATTTTATATCATGTCCCACAATAGTAATTATGTTGTTTGGGAAATACACCCGATAGTTGTGGGGAGTATCAGTGTACCTCACAAATATCCCAATCTCATTTGTTGGTTCTAGCTTCTTCCTGGAATATTTGGTCATATGAGAATAGACAGATGAGACAAAAATTTAAAATATGAAACATCAGGTTTCTTACCAGAAAAAGCCTCCTCTAGTGTACTCATGACAAGTATCCAATGAGGACTACAGTTTTGCACAAATACCATTGTGTTTCATGCCTCTTCCCCCAGATGCAATGGTAGGCCATAATCATGCAACATCGCTCATGTCGCACCCACAATTGTTTTTTTCTTTCTTTCTGCAACCCCATTCTGTTGTGGGTTATGAGGCGCAATCAACTCTCACTAAATTTCTTCTTTTCTATAGAATTTATTGAATTCATTGGAGATGTACTCACCACCATTGTTGCTCCTAAGAGCCTTCACATGCTTCCCCGTGTCTTTATCAACCAATGCTTTGAACTCACAAAATTTTGAGAACGCTTGATCTTTCTTCTACAGGAAGTAGATCCAACACTTTCTAGAAAAATCATCAACAAAGATCACATAATACCTATGCTTTGCTTTTGAAGTTGTAGAGAATGGTCCACACACATCTGAGTGAAATCAGTTCATGGGTGCTTATGCTTCCACCACCATGGACAAGGTTGTTTATGTGCAAGAGTTGTTAAGGGAGAAATATGAGAATATTTCCTCTCTGGAACATGATGGTAAGCTCAGTTATATCATAAGGATACTGCGCTAGCGAAGCTACAAGAACAGTTAAATTCCATTTAAATTCCACATGTAGAGGAGATCAATACTATGGATAAACAACTCCTATAATCCCAACAAAATATAACATAATTACAGGGGGGAACCCTTCAGCTGAAGGATTTCAAGCAAGAGGCTCGCGACTTGAATGTGCAGCTACATAGGTAGCAACGATTGTTCTGTGAGAGGTCGAATTTGATTAAGGAAAAAAGCAGGTTGGGTAATGCTCTGACTGAATCATGAGCTAGTGGACATGATATCATGTTTTGTCGAAGCCAATAAGGACTTTAATGAGATGCTAGAATGGAAATATAGTGTTGAGGGGAGGAAATTTGACTTCTAAAATTGATGCAATGCGTAAATCAGTTATCCTTGAGGGATAGAAAATCCAGATACGATCAGTTAAAAAACTCACTAGTGATGTGAGTGAGATGCCAAATGACCTGGTGGCATCCATTAATGGTTACTTACTTGAATAAAATATCATCTCCATCTGTCCCGAAGATTCCCTGCCAGATGTGAAGATCCTGCTTAGGAATTGGCTTGAACGGGGGATGAGTTCTAAGGTGTTATGACATGTATGTTGTTCTAAAATATTAATGCAGAAGCTTTTGGTGATTCCGAGTGCTAATATGTGGAGTATGTGTTTCTACCTTTTTTTACCATTTTCATATGTGTTTCTTTCCTCAATCGTGTAATTGTAGCTGCTGGAACTCACATGACGTTCCCAATAAGAGGTTGAAGTTTTTGCACCAAAAAAATTTGGTTAAAATTTCAATTGTCAATCTAAAACTTTTAAAACTTGGTTAAGTCAAGATAAGGATGAAAACATTTTGGTCAAAAAATGGTTTAATGCTCAATCAACGACCAAACAATCACTATAGTCCTGCAAGGCGGGGACTAATAAAGCACTAAAGTGATGAGAAAAAAATCACCTTGCTCAAATATAAGACAACTAGTATCTTCATGAGAATGGTGTGCTAGTGATCTAAGCTATATCTCAATTTCCAACATGTCTCCCTTAGCATTACCTACATGAAGAAATCAACTTGGTTTGCATCATCTCTCACAGGGGTGAAAAAAATACCAATGAGTTCCCCCACATGTGAAAATAAGCTTTCACGAATACTTACACCCTATCCATCCACAAAGTTACATGTAAATATCAACTCTTTCAAGTGCTCACACACACTATCCATCTACAAAGTTACATGTAAATATCAACTCTTTCAAGTGCTCACAAACAAACAATTTTTAAAAGATATCTCTCCTCGACTTGATTTAGTACAATGATCACTATTAAGTGCTCATATATAAAATTAAGTACCTAAAACAAGTTTTCTTTCTTTATTCATCAACGATGAGAAAAGATCAGCGAGAGTTGTGTTTATATATGTATATGAGGGTTTAAATGCCCCATTTTTTATTTTTTAAGCATCTTGCATGGGGCTTTTCTTTAATATTACAATATGTTATAGTACATCCTAACCATTCCAAGGACATACTTTTCTCTATTAAGCATACCTGAAATAGATGCATCCATGCTTTTGGGATATATATTTCATTGATATATGTATGTATGTATCAATGTACATTACATATGTTTTGTTGAGATATGTTTGGTTGAATTAAGATTTTTTTTTTCAAAATTGAATATGCCAGCTACATTTTTGAAGTTTATATTTCTTTGAGGAAATTAACTTCAACTATTTCTTTTTTTTTTTAAGAATAGACAATCATCCTTTTACATTATTACATAAATATTCTCTACATAATTTTTATTGTTGCAGTGTGGGTGGCTCACAATAGACATGATAGGGTGTAATAGTAGGTGTTAATGTGGACCAAATTCTATGAATCAATAACTTCAAAATGGCCTTCATGTTGCATTGGAAGTTTTTAATATAGAAGAGTGAGAATGGGTTGTGATAACTTCTATGAGATCCCAAGTTAGTCTAGTGTGATTTTATTTGTGTGAGCATTTCTTCCATCTTCCTTATTATGTTGATTGTAACTTTCAAAAAGTTTATATTCATATTTGTACACTATCTCCCTGCATGCATAATGACAGTTAATTTACTACAAATGTGGAGGGGAATAGATGAATTAGCAATGATGCAATGGTGGTTTTTAAGAGAACTAAGGGTTTTGTTACCATGTGTAAAATACCTGAAATGTACACATGTTTACCTTCTCATGCGACGTGTTATGCCCATTACCTAATAAAATTTAAGTATTGATTCAAATTCATTAACAAACCACCTTGATATTCCCTCGTGTAGTGTTATTGTATCTTACTTATATATCCTACTCATAATACTGGGAATTTTTTTTTGAGTATCTTAATAAAATGTTAACTAAGGGGAAAGTCACTAAACAAGGATTGTCTATATTGAATAAAATTATAGTTGACTTATACTATTACTATAGTTATATATTATTCAAAGATATTAGCATTTAAAAAAGCAACATAACGACCTATTCATACCATCTTTTCGGATGCAAAATACCATTTCAATGTGGATCATCCTCTTGTTCCTCAAGAATAGCACTTGGTACTTGATGGCTTAAAAATGTCAAATGTTGTTCATTTCATTACCACTTTTCATTTAGCCAAAAGCGCCTTGTTCTATTCAAATAAAATTTAAGGCAATAAATATTGTTATAAATAAAGGAAAGAAAATGTAGAAGACATACAATAGAAAACTTGGGAAATAATCTATGTGATATATGCTTAGATAAGTAAAATATAATCAAGATGTTATTTTGTTGGTAGTTATGAATGCAACTTAATAATATATAAGGTTTATACAAAAAAAAAATAGATTTTTTTAGATAGGGTTGTATGTAGGCCATGACATTGAATTTGGTGAACAACTTACATTATTGTTACAAGTATATCTAAGAAACTAGAGTTCCTCCTATTGATCCATCAACTTTCAAATTCCTATTATGAGCAAAAATACATAGATAGATCTCATTATTTAATGGAACTTAAAAAATATTTGAAGCTTTGGTTTATATATCCAACTTAATATTGTATTTCATATTGATAAATTAGTATAGTTTCATAATCATTTTCTAACTTTTAGATTGGATGTTGTAAAATTAACCTATCTTCAATTGTTTCTTGCCACTATATAGACATAACATGATACAAATAGGTACATTATTTTCACCTTTGAAAGACTTAGCATAAAGTGACTTCTTTAGTGATGAAGTTGAATGTATCACTTCATTCATTTAAATTATTTACAAACTTGGAAAATGAAATGAGAAAACACTAGAAATACATGTAGATGCCAAAAAGAATTGCCAAAGGGCTAACATGTCTTTGGAGACTTGAACCCACACTACTTGGAACACTAATCATGAACCATACCACTTGAGATAAATCCTTTTGACTATTTTTTTTTTGGTAAATTAGGTTAATCTATATTAATTCGAAAAGAGAAACATTACATATGCTACAAGTTAGGTCGCTAAGCTACGCTTAACCAATCCCAGCCTTAGTTGCACAGATTATGGGCTGCCTCCATAGAGGAAACCAACCCGAAAAAGACTTAAAGTGGGAAATTACAAAATGCGCAATCGCGCTGGTGTATCCAGAAACTACAAAATATATGGAAGCATAAGTACAACTTGAGATAGCATGACAAAAAACAAGGAAGAACTGAGCAGCTTTGCAGTCCTTAGTCTTCAGCTTCATCATTACTGTCTGGCTCTTCCTCCACTATGGGGCAGGTGTACGCCTGGGCAGCCGCTTCCTCTGTATCAATGGGTGGACGCATAGGTTTGAGGACCGATGCACAGAGGATGGGAGCCATCGGATATTCTGCGTCAAGGACGCACGTCCAAGTACCTTCAGAATCCATAATCCATACATTGTATCATCACCCTCCTCCTCCTGCGCCGACAAAGGTTCGCTCTTGCGAGGTGGGAGGTGCACCTGATGCGCAATGGTAGACTTCCGAGGACCACATCTACCTCTCTATGGAGCTTGCACAGGGACCTCCTCTTCCTGATCTGAATCAGGGCTCTGTCTAGCATAATTGCCTGAAGAGGAGCCTTCCACAGACTCCAGACAATTGTCCATCCCATGGTGGTAACAACCGGGGAGTGCCCCTCTCTGCCCTCCACAGATGGTTCTTTGGTGCAACCTAGGAGCCATGGCTTGCTGAAATGGAGGAGTAACAGAGATGGAAGAATGCGCAGCGTGGGGGGCAGAATGAAGCAGGGGGAAAACAAGTGGACAAGGGGAACGATAAGCAGGGAAGCACGTCCACGGATGCGGGGTAATGGGAGCTCTCAAACTATAAAGACTGGAGGGACAGATGGAGCTGGGATAAGAAGCGCAGGCTGGATAAATCACAGCCCAGAGATTTTTGTACAGCACATCTCTAGGAGGAAGGTTGTGCAGCGGGCTAGTGGTGCAGGAGAGCAAAAATAGAAACAATAAGTAGAACTGAAGGAACTGACTGTGTGTATCTTTGTGCTAAGGGGCCTTCCTTTTAAAAGGTCTGTGACACATGCGAAGAGGTAGGTCATGATTGAGCCTCGCACACAACTGTGTGCCATAACTGTTTTCCTGAGCGGGCTCAAGTTAGGATTTATGGCTAATATGCACATCAATCCAGGTAATCATTTAGGATGATTGCCATAGAGAGGTGCCATGGAGGGGGTGATGTTGTCCAAGCATATCTTCATCATATCTTATCGCATTCATCTCGTGTGGATGGTTACCATTTTGAGGATCCACATCAGGTGAGGACCTATGCTGCAGATCTTCATTCTCTTGGGCGTGGGAGATATGATTGTCATTCGTACTCTTACTATCACCCGCATCCGAAGTAAATCCTTTTAACTATTATTTAAATAAAATTAAGAATATAAAATCATCAACATTTTAAATTAGAATATAAAAAATTATATTTTTAAAACAAATATTAATAAATATATTATTATTAAAAAATTATTTAAATAAATAAAAATTATATTTTCAAATATTTATTTATTTACATTAATAAAAATAAAATAATACATCACTTTATTAAAATTCAAAACTTTTCATCATTATTTTAATGTATCAAAATCGCAAATCTAATTTAAAAATAATTATCTCTTACTAAATTTTAAAAATTATTAAATATAAACAAATTTGTCTCCTACTAAATTTTAAAAATTATTAAATATAAATATGTTCTTTATATTTTAGATATAAAGATTTGAATCCAATTTCCTTTCCAAATATTAATTACTCTCGCATTCTATATTAAATAAATTCTTATATGCAAATAACACATCTAAATATAGATGCATTGTAGAAGATTTAAATTCACATTAAATTTTATTTTGAAATATTAATTCCTCTCCCAATTTATATTAAATAAATCCTCATAAATAAATAAAATAATAACTTATTTTAAAAATGAAAAATAATTTTATAAAATATTAATCACTATAAAAAAATTAATAAAAAATAATATAATTTATATAAAAATAGTAATATAATTTATATATAAAATAATTAAACTATTTTATTAACTTATTTAATAAAGTAAAAAAAAATTAATATAAAATATAATATAAAAAATTTATTAAAATTTTAAATAAAAAACTGTTAAGATGATTTTTTTTTAATAACATCATGGATCATTTTAAAATGGAATATATTTCAGGCCAAAAATAATTTTGCTGTAATAATAATTCTTTCTTTTACCATTAATTTACATATGACATCCGTATATTACATTTACTATTAATAACATTTATCATGATATTCTATAATAATTATCATGATATTCTACAATCATTTGATCAATTTGATCTTTTCTTCCAAGCTGATTTTTATGTTATGATCCACCTGAATGGATCTTTCTCAGATTTTTATGTTATGATCCACCTGAATGGATCTTTCTCAATTTATATGTCTTTTAAATTCGAGAGCTTCTCGATTCCTACTGGCATTATCTTCAAGAATTGAAGTTTGGGCATTGTACTCTCCGTACGTACTTTTCCACAACCATCTTCTCAATGGACACAACTTTCTTCATGACTAGCAAGCAATTTCCATCGAAGAAAATGGTCTGTACAACATAGATTTCCATATATTTTTCACAATCGGTCCTCCATTATTGAATTTTGTCTGTGGGTGAGGAGATGAACATTTCCTGGTACCAAGTGAACTCCTCTGGTTATCCATCAAAACTTCATCAGTTGTTAATTTTTTTTTTTTTTTTCTTAAATTGAATTGATGTAGTTGTATTAATATGATGTATTTTTGTGTTTATCTGGCAACTCAATTGGTTAATCAGAGAAACGTGAAATTTTTGTAACTTGAAAGACCTAGGTGGCTCCCTGCTCTTACACACACACACATATATATGATGCATTTTTTAATTATTTTAATGATATTTTTATCTTTATTTATTGGTTATATAAATGACATGGTTGGTAAATGTTGGTAGGCAATGTGAGATGTGAGTGTACTTGTCAGTGTAATTAACCTTATAAATATGATATGAAATGTATACATATACAACATGGCTTGATGTCTTTATACCAATCAAATATATTTATGTATTTATGATTTCAAATTAATACCTAAAAATATAATTAAGTTGTCTTAATATATTTAGTTTGCACCTAAATATATGGACTAGGAATATGTCCTTAATTTTCAACCATGAACCATGGTTTTGGTCATGGAATTAGGCACTCATTTTTCTCAAAGGTCAAAGATACCTTATGTAGAGCATGTATCATGTTTTTGAATCTTACATGGTACATGAGAATTAAAAATATTGGGTAGAAAGTAAATCACTTGTTTTCTATCTTGAACCATGCATTAGTCCATTTCATGAAATCCATATTTTTTGTTAAAAAAAAAAAATAAGCTTCTATTTGTTTTGCAATACAAGGATGTGTTACATATGTCTTTATTATGGTTTAAGGCCCTATTCATGCTTTACTAGCCCTAGAAGTATTAATTAAAAAAATAGTCCAGGGTTTTCATTTCCAAACAATGGGTTGGGCTACATCAAATTTGGGATCATATTTTCTCTCATAATCCAATAATTTCATATGTAGGGCTTGTATGTTCGCACAAGTCTTGATGCAAGGAGCATGAACCCTAAATGAATTGGTTATGGATTAATCCTTTAGTTTTTATCCCAAACCATGGCTTGGGAAATGCGATCCATATATAGCATAATAAAAACTCAAAATTCCATATTTACAGTACTTTTATCATGACCAAGAACCACATGCATTACCCTTCAAGCTTCAAGAAATGATGAGGGAATAAGTTATTAGTTTTTACCCAAAATAATGGCCTAAGCCACCAAACTCATCCTTGCTGGGATGAAATCTCAAATTAAGCCCATATCTATACTAAAGACAAAATGTTCCAACTATATCATATTTGAAGTGCTTCTAAGCACAAGTGCATGCCCCATGAGTAAAGATAAAAGCATTACTTATACACCAAGTCCCTAAAGTTTGGCCTAGAAGCTGTCACTTTCCCATGAAACTTTTCCTTATCTCCCTAAAACCTAAAAACTAGCATTGTACTATTCTTGTAGGATAAATATCCATTTTGGAGGGCACATGTGCCTTGGTGTAAAGCCTCATGCATTTATATGTATCCTCATGGGTCAATCAAGTGGTTGGCACAATGTGATGTTATCCCCTCCACCTAGTTTCAAATCCCACCAGGGGACTTCTTTGGCCCTTTGTGATAAGGCTCAAGGAGAAGGCTCCCCCACCCTCATGGAGTCTCAGCTCTTGCTAAGTTGTAAATTCCTAGTATATCTGGCTTATGGGTCTGGCTTATGGGTTGTTGGATATACTTTTAGTGTTATAGTGGTGACTGCTAGGTTTGACCTTGGGCCTCACCCATATTACTCCAACAAGTTACCGATTCACCATGGTTTAAAAAAAATGGTGAATAAGAATCTGCTAAGTCCAAGTCAACTGAGAAAGTAAACTAAAGTAGAGCTGGTTAGACAAAAAAGAATATGTAGGTAGGATTAATTCAATAAAACACATAACTCACTTAGATAAGGTGAAGTATGAAGTGACAAAGCGTGGTTGATGAAGTGCATGGTAACAAGAAGGTTCTCAAATTTTAAACAAGTGTTGAATTAACACTTTTGGATGTTTTCATGACACAAATTTTGATGAATATACATTTTCAATGGTTAGGAGTGATTGAACCATCTATGTATTCATGACACAAATTTTTATGAATATACCATTTTTAATGGTTACGAATGATCGAACCATCTAAATAATTGAATGTCGCAGTAGGTAAACAAGAGATCATAAATAAGGTTGATTGCAAGAAGAATTAAAGTTAGTGTGTTTGAAAGGTTCGGTTATTAACTAATTTCCAAATAAACATGTAGTCTACTTATACATTTTGGAGTTTTTTCTAATATATTTTCAAGTCTAAGTTTCTCATAATTCCACATGGATTTCTTGGTATTACAAGTTTGAATTGTGAATTCTCCACAACTGAGTACTCCAAGGGTTTTTTAGGGTGCTAAATCTATATATACAGTGAAAATGCTTTTTAAACAACAAAAATGAGGATTTCACAAAAAAAAAAACATAAATTGTAAACAAAAACTATAAAACCTATAATAGTTAGACAATGCCCTAGATAAGTGATTAAAAAATATAAATAAAGGTTTTGCACTAAAAAAGAAAAGATCCTCGAGAAAAAAAATTTATTTAACTCATTTATAAAGAATGTTAAGTATGGTAAATGTTGACTTATGAAAAGCAATTATAATAAGAAGTAAGCTTTTGTTTTGTAATGCATGGATGTATAATTTGAATGTGAAGATAGTTTGGTTAGTTTATATATATATATATATTTTAAATATATATGATATTTTTTCTTTTAGATAAATAAAGTATAGATTAAGAGTATTTGTTAAGCAACACAAACTAATAGTTGAATTTGGAGATTTTACACTCTAGTTATATAATACTATATTTATTTAGTAGTGCTATGATATTTTTTAAATAAGTTTCTACTACTTTTTAGCTGAAAATATTTCATTCAAACTATCATGTAAAAAGTTTTTTTGGATAGAAAATGTTACATATATATATATGAGAGCACAAATATATAATTCCTACTTATTTTAATTATGTAGTTATCACCACTTACCTTATTATTAGATTTTTCCACATTCATATTTTCAATGGTCATAATTTTGTCCATGACAATGATTTTTCCATGGGAGTTACTCAAACATAACTATTTTCTATATTAATGATCCTTTCATTATTGAATTATGTTGTTAAATAATTATATAAGTATACTTTGAGACTTGATTTGTGTAAGATTTAGTCCTCATTACATCTTCACTTTAAATCTCAAAAAAAAAAATTAAATATAAAAATCAATTTAAAAGTTACATTATCACAATTTTTTTTTAATCTAAACTTAATAAATCTCACACAATCCTAATATGAACATCTTACATTTACACAAAATGTTCTTCCAACCATCTTTATTCTTTCAACAATTAAAGTCAACTTAATATTAAAATAAAAACATAAAAACATTTCATTTACTTCTTTCACTTTTTATCTTAAACACTTTATATAACTCCTCTTACTATCCAACCAACCTCCACACATGTCATTTCATTTTTATTAGGGGTTATTTGGGATGTTGGAGCTTCCACTCCACACAAAAAAAAAAATTATTGATTTTGAATACCGTTTCCTTCGAGTTATCTTGAATTCCTTTACAACTTTATGCAATGTCGTTTCAATTTAGTAAAACCTTAATTCCTCGCTTAAAAAATTAAAGAGCAAAAAAGGGTGGGTTTACATGGTAATTGGATTGAGATATTTTCATCTTAAACAATAATCCTTTAATGAAATTGTACATTTCTGTAAAGTATTAGTGCAATTCAAATCTGCGCGCAATCTCAAATTTAATTTTCCAAAGGCAATTAAGATCACGTGTACGGCTGGCCTACATGTGCCTTCATGGTTTTAAATTTTCGTGTTTTTTTTTTCTATCTTTCTCATATTACTAAAGCCAACTTGTCAAGGTGTTAGTTTTTTCTTGTTTTGTGATACCCATTTAGTTACGTTATCAATACTTTCTGAGTTATTTATTTATTAATGTATGAATAGTATATGTCATCTCTTGGATTTAAGCAAGTACAGAATCTAACAAATAACATATATTATCCGGTGCATTAATGGATAGATAACTCAAGAATATTGATTTCCATATAACTATCATTTTTACATGTGCTTTTTTTCTTTAGTCATACTCATTTTTTTTTAATTTTTTTTTAAAGAAGGAAAAAACGTTGTTTTTTATATATATAATATTCAAAATGTAATGCCCCTAAATTAGCTAAGCTAATTGGAACATTAGAATTTTGTTTTATCTTTCATGTTTATGAATAATAAACTAATGGAGGATATGCAACACCCCTCAGATCTAAAAATAAATACATGCTCAACGTGAACAGGGTTAAATATGAGCTGGTTGCATAAAAACCACTTGTGTATGAATAGGGCTAAGCTATTTGACTGGGTCAATAGGACCAAATCACAAGACAGTCCAGGTGCATGAACCTCCTAAGTGATAAGCGCAGTTCTAGAAGGAGCTTCTAAATGTGAAAGGGGCTAATTCAAGTGAAGTGGTTTAGGGTTTTGCACTTCCTCATTATATAAAATGGAGGGAGAGGACTCAAGAAAGGGTTGTTGATGATTTGTGGTTGCTTGAGAAACTCGAGTTCTCTTGGCTGGTTAGCCAAAGGGAAGAGGGTTTCCTATTTATGAATCCTCTCTCCTTCCATGGAGTAGCTCTTTGGAGGAGGATGTGCTGCATTGATCCACTATCCGGCATTTGGCCAAGCTTCTACTTCCAATTGCAATGCAGATCCTATTGAGGGTTTGATTGCTTTTGTAAGCTGCAGCAAGTGGAGTTTATATCTTTTCAGATTTAGAGCATTTCAGTACTTCTTTTCAGTGGAGAAGGGTTCTAATCCATTGAAGGGTTGTATTAGAAGATTAGAGCTTCATTTCAGATCTTGGCATTAGGCCAATGTGTTCTTCATGGTATACTGTGCAGTTCCTTCCCCAGATCTGCGTTATTGCTGAAGGAACAGCGTTGCAGGGTTTTTGGCATCATTTTGGAGCTAGATCTCTGATGTGAAGGAAGCCTCCTTACATCAAGGGTGATCCTTGGATTGGCCAACCAATCCAAGTCTATTTCTGATCTGATACATTCACTGAAGTTTTTTCTTCAGAAATTCTAAATCATTCTGCAGATCTGCTGCAGTAAAACTCAGATCTGCTCCGGTATTTTCATGTATTGCTGAAATCCCCAAGGGGAATGTAATAAAGAGCCCTTTGGGAATTTTGATTTGTTATAGATCTCTGTTTTCATGTAGATATCAGTTGCAGATCTGTAACTTAATGAAAATAAGCTTCAACCTCCTGTAATTAATGCTGAAGGGTTTCTGGGTCATTCTCTTGTGTTGTAGCACCTCAATCTTGAGGGATTTTCTATGTAAAACTGTTGTTTAACCTTGCTTAATGCTTATGCCATGTTCCTAAACTCATTTTATGAATGTTCATACTATTTCACATCTTTCACCTTCAGAAAATATGCTGCCCTTGCTTCAGTAAATTTCTGCATCTTCCAAGTCATGGGAAATCAGGGTTTTTCTTGACTAGTCGGGAAGGACGAATTGTTTAGTTTAGCTAGACTTATTTTTTTGAGCTAAAATTCGACATGTGAATCCCTTTTGACCTAATATAACATATCCCAGAGCCATGACCCTTGTTTTTATACATATTTCTGATACACTCATTTTAGGGCCAAAATCATCACTTTTCCTTACCTTTTTGCCCATAAAAGCTAAGTAAAGGTTACTACAGTATTTGGAATGCGTTGCTGAGTGTTTTTAAACACTTTTTATAATATATGAAGCACACATCCCTGAAAAATGCATTTTTCAGGCATGTCTTACTGAGAAATCCATTTTGGGAACATTATAGTGGTATCAGAGCAAGATCTTTGGCTCAGCCTATGGCTTCAAGCCAAAGTGTTGAATCCCTGAAGCAAGAATCTTTCAAGCTCTATAGAAAGAGTCTGCAGATGGCCAGGTAGCCTTTGGATCTCATCCTTTTCTCAAAGGTGACATATCCAGTAAATGCCCTTGCATTCAATCTCTGGAATAGAATCTTGATACTCTTGAAGAGGGAAATTTACAGCAGTATCAGAGAAGAGAAGAGACAAAGATCATAAAGCTGAAGGAGATGAGTTTTACCTCATCATATTTCAGATCCAGGAAGAGCCTCTTCAAAGAGGTTAGACAAAAGAAAGAAGGAGGAAGAAAATGAAACTCTAAGAGGGTTTCAAGAAGCAAAAAGTTGCAGTGAGACCTGCAGAAGGTTTCAAGAAGGAGAGGAAGATCCATGCACTTCCTATCCTCGCAAATAAGGAGAGCTATACAGAGAAAAACCAGAGCATGGCTCCACCACTTGAAAGAATGATGGGTGTGAAGATCTCCCTGCTCCCTTTTCAGATTATGAAGGGCATTGAAGAAGATCTCAAGGGGATTGAGAAGGTGGAGACTTGTACCAGCGCTGGCACAACCTTGGAAGAGCAGCCTTCATGTTCAGTAATGAAGGAAGACTACATAGTTGCAGAAGAATCTCTTGCTTCTACATCTCACCGAGGTATGATTAAAGATTCATCTATTGTCATTTCAGCACATTGTATGAAGAGATATACATCTTTGCATGCTGCTGATTTAGAGCAACAAGTTGCACTGCGCTGTGCCAAAGCAGTGAGGAAGAAGATAGAAATCATTCCTCATTAGAGCATTCACATGGAAGCTTCATTCATGAAGCAATAAAGTATGGAATGATGGATGGTAGACATCTTGGAGTGAGAAACCCTTTCTCCCTTCCAGATGACTCTTTCCCAATGAGCACATCCTTGCTCAAAGAGAAACTTCTACTTGCAGCAAATCCAAGGCCCCTTGGTTTTGGAAGGTCATGCATGAGGCGGAGACCTCATGAGAAGAATTAATTGGAGGTGCACTTCAGCACATCATGGAGTGCAAAGTTCTTCAACAGTTTGAGAAGGATCTTTCCTTCTCACAGGAGCAGATAGTAGATGGAGGACATCTTCGGATGGATAACATCTCTCATGACTGTGTTGACATTTCTTGAGCCATGCACATCATGATGGGAGGTTTTTGCCTACCACCTATTTGGATCCTCATAGGGTCAAATTGATCCTCAGGAAGATTGCATTTCAAGATCCCATGAAATGCAGGAATTTGATCTGGGATGATGGAAGTATGAGAAAGCAGCAAAGGATTTTGTTGCTTGGGATGTTCTTGAGAGAGCAAGGGCAGATTTGCTCTCACAGTTTTCATGATGTTTCAAGAGTAGAAGATGGAACTATCATAGTGCAAAGGGGTCACTCCTTGGTCTTAGATGTTTAAGAAGGACTTTCTTCATGGGAAGGACTTCTCATTTGTACCAGCATTATGGGAGATGTCTTTGACATTCTGCATGTTAAAGGTTGGAGTTGTTTGTTGATGGGAGCCTATTTACATAGGCCAATAGCGATGTCACTGTGGAGTTGGGATTTATTGATGGATTATTTCCAGGATCACTTCTCATTCAATGCACTTGGTGAGTAAAGAGGAGGTGAGGAAGATGATGTATTCTTCTTGTCTTGGGTTTCCAAGCATGGAGAAGAGGATTTGCATGCAGAGCTTGGTTCATTTCTCTTCATGGAAGTGTGCCAAACTACAATTGAGGGTTCACTCATGAATCCATGTACCTTCTTGCTCCCTACATATGGTGATGACTTTTTCTTGCATTCTCTTACCATCTCTTGGCAGTGCATTGCTCCACAAGAGGGCAAGCTATTTATTGAGCTCCGTGAACTTCATTGGGCCAAATTGCATGATGGAGACAGCCATCTATTATGTGGCCTTGGGCAAATATGTTTTCCTTCCATGTGGATTCTTTATTCATATGATTAACCATGTCACAGGAGGCAATTTTCCATATACTCTTCTTAAGCAACAATTGAGAAGACTGCGCTATGAGGATTTGGGGGACTGTTGGTAATCTCTTGCATCACATAGAACCTTCAGTATCTTCCTCATTATGAAGATGATCATGTTTTCTTTTTGCTGATATTGTCATTATGTCTATTGAGAGCATGATTGAGGAGGAGACACATGAGATGAGTGTGTCCTTTGGGGAAGGAGATCCCCTCATTTTATACAGCACATGTTCTAATGGGAACATGGGAGAAGTTGTGGCCACCATAGCCAAAAACTTGTTTCTCTTGGAGGTGGGCCATGTATGTGATGGAATGCCATGTGATGACTATCTCATATCCCTCACATATGGAGTGTCTTCGACCATATGGTTTTGCAGCATTGGAGGAAGGATCTTTGCAGATCTAATCTCCATGATGCCACTTGAGGGAAATATCCTTACAGCCCAAGATCAGTTTTTACTCTACAATTATCTCAAGTGGAGAGGAGAACAGTGTGGGGTAGGCGATCTTGTCTACCATGTGCAGATTTTCAGCCCACCTAATTTGCAGGAGCTCAAGGCGGAGGAACATTTTCATGGAGTTGCCATGTCATGAGGTGACTCATTTTTGGTGGATGATTGCTTGAGGGTGGAGAACTCACACAGGGGATGTTATTTCCGAATACACTTCAGATTCCATGCCTCAAGGGAGCCTCTAGGCAGCACCTTATTGCCTTCTTGAGTATTTGACTGTTTCATGATGATAGCTATTCAGCTAACTTGCATGCTTGGCAGGGGCAATATGGAGATTCATTGATGATACAACATCTCATTATTTGGAGGAGTTCATCATATGGGGATGCTACAGTAGGAGGAGGAGACATCTTTCAGTTCTATCCTTGTAGTTTCTTGAGGACAAGCAACATTTGGGAGGGGAGGATTGTAATGTTCCTAAATTAGCTAAGCTAATTGGAACATTAGAATTTTGTTTTATTTTTCTTGTTTATGAATAATAGACTAATGGAGGATATGCAACCCTCCTTAGATCTAAAAATAAATACATGCTCAATGTGAACAGGGTTAAATATGAGCTGGTTGCATAAAAACCACTTGTGTATGAACAGGGCTAAGCTATTTGACTGGGTCAATAGGACCAAATCACAAGACAGTCTAGGTGCAATGAACCTCCTAGGTGATCAGCGCAGTTCTAGAAGGAGCTTCTAAATGTGAAAGGGGCTAATTCAAGTGAAGTGGTTTAGGGTTTTTCACTTCCTCATTTTATAAAAAGGAGGGAGAGGACTCAAGAAATGGTTGTTGATGATTCGTGGTTGCTTGAGCAACTTGAGTTCTCCTGGCTAGTTAGCCAAAGGGAAGAGGGTTTCCCATTTAAGAATCCTCTCTCCTTCCATGGAGTAGCTCTTTGGAGGAGGATGTGCTGCATTGATCCACTATTCGGCATTTGGCCAAGCTTCTACTTCCAACTGCAATGCAGATCTTGTTGAGGGTTTGATTTCTTTCGTAAGCTGCAACAAGTGGAGTTTAGATCTTTTCAAATCTAAAGCATTTCAGTACTTATTTTTAGTGGAGGAGCGTTCTAATCCATTGAAGGGCTGTATTGGAAGATTGGAGCTTCATTTCAGATCTTGGCTTCAGGCCAATGTGTTCTTCATGGTATACTGCGTAGTTCCTTCCCCAGATCTGCGTTATTTTTGAAGGAGCAATGTTGCAGGGTTTTTGGCATAATTTTGGAGCTAGATATCTAATGTGAAGGAAGCCTCCTTGCATCAAGGGTGATCCTTGGATTGGCCAACCAATCCAAGTCTATTTCTGATCTGATACATTTACAGAATTTTTTGCTTCAGAAATTCCAAATCATTCTGTAGATCTGCTGCAGTAAAATTCAGATCTGCTGCGGCATTTTCATGTATTGCTGAAATCCCCAAGGGGAATGTAATAAAGAGCCCTTTGGGAATTTTGATTTTTTATAGACCTCTGTTTTCATTTAGATATCAGTTGCAGATCTATAACTTAATGAAATAAGCTTCAGCCTCCTGTAATTAACACTGAAGGGTTTTTGGGTCATTCTCTTGTGTTGTAGCACCTCAATCTTTGTTGTGTAACCAGCTCCAAAAATAGAAGAATAGAGATATCAACACCTTATAAATAAGCCACTTCAAGGGGGAAACCTCAAATACATTACATAAATGAACAATTCTTGGATGATACAATTTACAAAACCTCCTTTCTATATATAGGAGTCCATGGGGCCATAATGTAATCCTAGTGGGCCACAATGTAATCCTAGCTGACCTAACAATAATAATTTAAGGGCATAATAATAACAAAATGGGGGTTACAAGGGTACAATAATAACAATAAGGGGGTTACACTAACAACAATAAGGGACTATACTAGTAATATAGGGACCTAAAAATCTTGAGGGATTTTCTATGTAAAACTGTTGTTTAACATTGCTTAATGCTTATGCCATGTTCATAAACTCATTATTTGATTTTTCATACTATTTTACATCTTTCACCTTCAGAAAATATGCTGCATTTTCTTCAGTAAATTTCTGCATCTTCCAAGTCATGGGAAATCGGGGTTTTTCTTGATTAGTCGGGAAGGAGGAGTTGTTTAACTTAGCTAGACTTAGTTTTTTGAGCTGAAATTTGACATGTGAATCCCTTTTGACCTAATATAACATATCCCAGATCCATGACCCTTTTTTTTACACAAATTTCTGAATACACTCATTTTAGGGCAAAAATCATCACTTTTCCCCACCTTTTTGCCCATAAAAGCTGAGTAAAGGTTGTTGCAGTATTTGGAATGGGTTGATGATTGTTTTTAAACACTTTTTATAATAGCTGAAGCACAAATCCTTGAAAAATGCATTTTTCAGGCATGTCTTACTGAGAAATCCATTTTGGGAACATTACACAAAACAATACATCATAACATAGATGAAGATAATAATAACCCATCGCAGAATTGTTCAAAATTGTGAGCAGTGAAGAGAAACACTGCGCAAAAATATTGGAAGGTAAACAAAATATATACATGTCAAAAAGAGTTGAGCAGCGAACTGAAACATTACACTACAATAATTGTAGGAAACCAAATACATTCATGTAAAAAAGAGCCCAATACCCGAATAGAGGAGAAGGCTGATGTGATAAGAACCCAAGAAATATAAAAGTCCGCAGCAGTAGGGTGGAGGGCACAGGGATAAAAAATGGTGCTGAAAGATTCTAAACACCAAAAAGGAGCACCAATAATCTCCTGCCACCAAATTGCAGGCTCACTTGATCGAAAATCAGGCTCGCTTGATAGGGCTCGAAAAAATTCGAAAAACCATAACAGGGGAGTAGGTTCGCTTGCCAATAGAGGAAGATAAGGACCGAAAGACCACAGCTTCAATGGATGGGAATTTGATTGGCCCATATAATCTTACCATATTTATACCGTGTCACCTGTAGTATACCAAAAACCATACCTATACCTTGTTTTGAGAGCCCATCCACTCTTGTATTGTTTTCCCTGTAGATATGAAGAATAGGAGGGGAGTCTAGCAGGGTCCACAAATGTTTTGTTCTCATTAGCCACCCCTAATATCCGAGGGAGGTGAGGGAGGAGTGACCCAAGATGACATCGATAATAATTTTGGAGTCCCCATAGATATGGACTCCCACCAAACCCAGGTTTGTAGCAGCCCATAAACCGCTCCACAGAGCCATCAACTCTGCCATATTATTTGTACCCAAACCCCCATTCCACCGAATATAGGTTCTCTCGGATTGAGATATTTTGATCCACGACCCACAACCCATCACCCCATCCAAACAGGCACCATCAAAAAATACTCCCGGAAGGGAGATGGGATGAGGTCGGATCCTTTTAGTTCCATCACAAATTGTAATCTTGGCAGGTTCCTTGTCATAAATCCATATCATAATAGCATCATAGATATGGGAGATGAAGATAGGCTTATCTTCAAAAATGGTCTGGTTCCTAGCATGCCATATTTCCCAAATGAAGAAAAAAGGCAGTGATTAGAACTTTCCTTCCACAAGCACCCATATATTTGCAGCATCCAGAAAATTCATCGGTGTCCAAGCAGCCTTAAAATGAAAAGGGCTGAAAATATTCCAAATGTGGGAGACTTTAGAACATGTAAAAAATAAATGGTTCATCGTTTCATTTTCATGTAGACAAAGGACACACCTACCCGACCCAGATATACCCCTTCTGTTTAGACCATCCCATGTGAGAATCTTGTATTTCCAGACTAGCCATCCAAAAAGCAAGATTTTGGTTGGTATATTTCTATACTAGAAACATTCAAAACCAGAGGATGTGAGCTCTAAAATGGAAAATATGTTAATGTTAAGATATATTACATTGAGGCTCGAAGGCCTATTATAGACATAATGGAAATAAATGAGCTAGGGTACTGGCAACGTATCCCTGAGAAGAGATGTGACAACTACCAGTGCCTGAACTGTGTTACAATGAGGCTCGAAGGCCTATTTATTGTTGAGAAACAATGTAAAACCTGAAACGTACAAAAACCTAATCCTAGGAGATGAAGTGCCAAAACTGTGGGTCCTGTTTGGGTAAATTGGTGTTTCAAATTCTCGGGGACGTAAATTTGGCATCCTATCTCCATTTGACATGCTCAATAGCTCGTTAGAAATATCTATTCGAGGAATACAACTTTTGAGTGAGCAACATCGGTCCATGACCCATGTTGCTCCATGTTTCTCCAAAAAAATTTCATTTAGGGCCTCAAAACGGCTTCGGAAGTTCAGGACCTGAAAAACTGCTAAAAATAGTATGTTGTGCTGAAACTTACAAACTGAAAGAAATGATGGTGGGGGTTCAAATGGAATCAGTGGGTGGCCACCAATATCCACCTGGATCATTAAGTCCCCAAAATGGTTCCAAGAGTGCATGACCCGAAAACCTGCTAAAAATAATAAGTTGTGATGAAGCTGAAAAACTGAAAGAATTGATGTTGCGGGTCCAAATGGAATAGGTTGGAGGCCACCAATATCCACCTGCATCACTACTATATCTAGTAGAACCATTTCTCACTCATCAAAGTGAATGGTTCATCATCTCCCTATGGCATATTCCCTTGTTGAACAACTTTTCCAACTAGTTCCTACATGGGTGATTTATCCTTGAGACACTACTCTGAATGGAGCCTCAAACATTTGGCTCTTTGATGCCCACCTCTGTTGCAATTATTGCAAAATGTCTTCTTCCTATAGACTTTCTTAACCCCTTTCCTTCCCTAAAGTGGAGAAGGCCTTTCAAATCTCATCCTTTTTCTTGTTGCCATTCTGTTGTAGAGGTTAATCCCCTTTGCGGACAGAGGCGATCCCTACTAGCCTAGATCGGGTATAGCAACAATCATTCATGCTACAATGCAGGTTCCTAATTGCAAATAAACCGACTTGCAATGAAGGCTTACATGGAATCCAACGCTGTCGTTTGTAGAAGAGGTGGTGCTCCCGTTCCTCTGCTCCGGCAGATCACAATCCTCACGATCTCCGTGATCAGACACCTACACATGCAAGAAACAAAACAAACGCAAGCATAAAATCCAGTATATGCAACTATATGTCAGTCGGAAAAGACATAACTCATCATCATAATCAACAACAAGAGTGGATCCATAACCAATAGTCGCTTATTATTAATCAATCAAAGAAGAATACAACCATAGTTCTGACGTTGAATTCTCCTTCAGTGGGTCATCAGCAGAACATGTCTCGATAAAGCCTGTCAGGGATGGGACAAGCCTCTCTCTCCGGATGTCTCGACTATGATCTCCTTGCTTGGATTTGGCCTTAAGGGAATGAATCAAGGCTCTTGTGGCATTAGGCTCTTGGGAACTTGGAGATTAGCTTGCAAAGGAGATGAACAAGCTTTTATAGATGGAGGAAGGGGAGTTGGGATCCCTATAATCATGGGATTGGCCCTATCATCAAGGAAGCTTCCATGGGAGGTGGAAAACCACCTCCTCTCTATGGAAATCCGTAGCCAATCCTCCCAACTCAAGATAGATATCAGTTCCTGGATCAGTTAGGACGAAACTTCCGCCATTTATTTTTAAAAAACACTCCTTAAAATGGCTGGCACGAGTACGACTCTAGGACAGAGCACCAATTGGCGTGCCCTATTTGAAGGATTTCCCCCATTGGCGCGGGTACTGAACTAGCTGCCCGCGCCAATGCAAAAAGGGGTATTTTTAGGGTTTTTCACAAGGAGTTGTCTTCAGGGCAATGAAAGCTCATGTTCAGAGGGATGTCATGAAAGTGTTTTCAAGTCATGTTGCTGCTCATAGATCATGGAATGAGCCCTCCAATGCGTGGGACGGGGATTGGAGGGATGGTGACAAATTGCTGTGTAACAGATGCCCCCTAAAGCATGAGGCCCGAGAGAGAGAGAGAGGGGTGAAATGCTTTACGAGAACGTGTCCAACTGAAAACACCACCGTTGGAAATCCTGTGTAGAGAAGTACAACTGATATCTCAAATACATGATATATACGTGGTATGGGCGTAGCCATCCATAACAGAGTATGTAATAATCTAGATCCGAGGCATGGACGCAGCCATCCAGTGAGGATCGGTAAATAGACTCAGGTATGGTCACAACCATCCAATCAATGAGTCATGTAACTAATCATGATAATCCACAAAATCGCAGCCTGGATAATAACAGACAGGAATCCAGGGTCTTGCGCTCCATCTCAACCCAAACAAAGTACAAGTTCAAGCATGCGAATATGTGAGCTGAAGTCGAACATGCAATAACATCGCTTGATTACCAGCTAATGATGAAAGCTGTTAACAGACGCGAGAGGTACCACCATTAATGCCAATGGTCCTCAAGGTACTATAGGTACAATCTACGTCATGTGAACAATGAGCTGACGTCAAACACCCGCAGAATCACTCGATCGGAGGCCAATGATGAAAACCTCACATCGAATGCGAAGAACCTGCCATTGAGGCATGCAGGCTCCAAGGTACCAGAAGGGAGTCTCTAGATCAACTTCCTGGATAACGAGCTGAAGTCAACAGGAAGTGACCTCGATTGAAGGTGGGCCATAGTGTTTCCCACATCATCGACACGAGATAGAGGAACATAATGTCTTTGTGAATCACGATCAGATGAGAATCAGAGGAAGGTTGGTACTTACAGAGGTCAACTTCTCTTGAACATATGGCGGCACGACAGTGAGTTTGGTAGTATTTGGCATCAACGGATCAGAGGTCATGGCGACGAGGCAAAGAGCAGATGAGAGGTCAAAAAGGATTACCCAAACCCATGAAGGTAAATAAACAAACGAGATGAGATATCCTCAACCCGACACGAATGTAGACAAGTGCCATGTTCAAGAGCGACATACTGCCGACACGACAATGATGTTGGTTCCATTTCCCCACCATTTCTGGCGGGAACCTCTTTATTTTTACACAAGCTTGAAGAGGATACCATATGCTTGCTGTATAAGCCCATCCTAGTACATTTAACGAGCCCTAGGAAGGAGGAACTCGGATAACGTCATTACGACTGAATCCAATGTCATCAGGGTTTAATGAGTCTGACAAAGGAAGAACTCGACGTCTTTTCATATTTAGAGAGTTTGAAAAGACAGCAGAAAAGTAAACTCCAATGGTCCCTTTTCATAAATAGTTTCTCAGATCCGAAAAGGTAGACAACTTTGTCTGAGAAAACCTCCTAGTCGCAATAGGCTAGGGTATTCCTTTTTCGTAAGTAATCCATCCCAGCTCGAAAAAGGGTAAACGTATACTGGGTAGATGTCATTTCGTGGCCACTTTAACAAGATCGAAATGACAAGGGCCTCGGCAATCTTTTCATGTTTAGAGAGTCAGAAAAGAGCTGAAAGATGACTCCTCCTGGAGGAACAAGTGGTATAAAGGGTAGCAACTGGTTCCGGTAATGATGGAACTGCTCAGAACAAGTAAAGGTTAAGAGGCTAGCTAACAAGACCACTCATCGTAGCGGTTCCTCAGGAACAGTTAAAACAACCAAGTGAAAGCATATGATCAGCCAAGCAGATAGTGATGATGGAATGAGAAAACCAAGGCTCGTTTGGCAAAATAGGCTGATAAAATGGCAATCACAAGAGGTAAAATGGGAATGGTTTCATTTTTACACAAGCTTGAAACAAAAATAAACTATGCTTGAAACCAGTTTCATTTTTACACAAGATTGAAATGGAAACAAACTATGCTTGAAAAAGTAAGCAGGCCCCCAGCATGGTGACTCAATTCGAGGTACATGCCCCCCAAGCTTCAATCCATATGAAAGGTAAATGGAGTGAAGGTTCAAGTTACGAGATCAAAAAAGACTCGACTGGGATTTTATGAGAACTTATCAAAGACTCAAATTGAATGGGAACATGTTTCATTGTTTTAACGAGGTTGACACATTAAAAGAACTATCCTCAGGACACCTTGTTTCATGGTTTAAGGAGCTTGGCACAAGACAAGGAACTCTGCTCCGGACGACCTCATCATAATGAATAAGAAGTCATCACTTCCAAGAGTTCCACTCCCGATGGAAGGAAAACATCCTGGAAGTCAGGACCCAATGCCCCCAGCACCTGATGCACAATGGCACTATCACTGGGTACAGGCACGGGGTAGGTAGCCACATAGTTGACCTGCGGTGGGGCAGATACAATGGGTGGATAAAAACTAGGAAGGGATGATGGGGAGCCAGTTGCCACATCAGGACCAAAGAACGAAAGCTGATCAATGGTCACGATTTGTCCTTCATGTGGAAAACAGACCACACGAAAAAGGGAGGAGACAAGAGCTCCCATGGCATAGGTTTAATCGCGCCCCAAAAGTAGATTGAAATCCAAGGGGCCTGGAAGAACCATCACGTCCATATGGACGGTTTTACCTCCCAAAGTAACAGGTAACCTTGGAAGGATCCCTAACGGTTGACTCGTTCTTCTGTTAAATGCCAACAGATTCTACATAACTGGTGCAAGCAGCGGTGAGCCAAAAGCTTGCCAAGTAGTTTAGGATATAACACTAATAGACGCGCCTTCGTCTATAATGGTGCTGGGTACGACCAAACCAAAAGCCTGTACTGTGATCTCAAAAGGCACATAAGACGGAAGGCGGTATCCTGTAAATCAACTCCAATCGAAGGAAGCGACCAAACTACTTGGAGGGGCTACCATCGAATCGATATGGTCTTCCCCTGGTGTTATGGAAGAAGAAAGATCATCCTCCACGACCTCCATCTCGAAGGTGGGAGGGGTATCCTCCGGGACCTCTATCACGGGAGGCGTAGGAGCAACTTCTTGAGCTATGGGGATGGAAGAATCTTTCTCCAAGTCTGAGGAATCTGAAGAAACAAGAAGAACCTGAGGTATGTGAGGTCCACTCTCAACGGAAAAGACCTGGTGCACTGTAGCTGGGGCCAGTTCAAATGATCCCACGACCAATGGTTGGTCGGGAATGGATTCCTGAATCTGAATTTCCGGGGGAGTGGGATTGACCAAGGATGACTCTTGACCAATCATAGGATCAGCTGGCGAAGGGCTCAAAGAAAGTTGTTTGTAACTAGCCGGAAGGCACAGCACAGAAACAGTCGAGTTGTCCAAAACTCTTTTGGCTTCATCCATATACGGACAAAGGTGAATGGCATGGTGCCCTTCACACAACTTGTAGGGATTGGTAATCTTACCCTACTTCTTAGGAGCCTTACCAACACCAGTTGAAGACGTGCCCCCAACCTGACTCCCGGAAGCCAAAGGCAATGGTGGACGATCGCTGGACCATTCTTCAAGCACATTGGGAATGCCAGGGCAGTCTCAAAGAAGATGGTCTCCCGTGCACAACATGCAAGGGAATTTGAATTTACGTGGAGGGTTGGAAGGATTATCAAGAGGAGGTGTGTCAGAAACAGTAGCGGTGGCTTTAGCCTCTCTTTTATCAGACTTCTTCTTCTTTTTCTTCTTCTTCTTCTTCTTAGCCACCTGATTACTCGCATCAAGACTTTCACCAGGCGAAGTAGAAGAAGAGGACGCAGAAACAGGCGAAGAAGGGGAGAGGTCCACCTTGGAATCAACATGATGTTGCTTAGGTGGAGGAACTAATTGAACAGCAGCTGAGACATTCGAGACCACAGAGGTTGAAAAAAACCAAACAGGCAACCCAATAGTTAACCCAGGAAGGGACAACGTTGCCATGTAAGGAGCACCAACATTTCCAAAAGGAGGAAAATGACCAGGATTCCCATCGGAGGGGATCCCTTGGTTGGTGAACTGCGGAAAATTTTCCATCAACAACTCAAAACCGCACACGGGCTAAAAACCAAGGCACACAATCAAACGGCCAACAAGCAAACTCTAAAAGGGTGTGTGATCGCAGGTGATTTATTTTACCACATTGAAACTTAGAAACTTCACCGTTTCATGTTTTAAGAGTCGAGAAACGGATGAAAGGTGACTCTATCTCTTTCATTTTGGAAACAAGTGTGAAAGGACAAGCGCTTGATGATCTTTTCAAATTTAAAGAGTCTGATAAGATCAAAATGATTGCGCAGGAATGCTAGGCAAAGGGTGTACCAAATAACCGTGAACTGTAATATACACCTTGGTTTCAAAATTAAAGAGAAATCAACCAAGGACTTAACGTACGTGCAGGAAATCTCCCCGAATGCTATGTCCTGTGTATCACGGGTATAGGACGGCAGACACGGCTTCCTATGGATAAAGGATAGAAACCTAGTGGGGTCTCCCTTTATATACGCGACAGTACGGGGAGCACAAGTCCATACTAGTGCTGTCTAAAGCCAAGAGGCGAACAACAGCTACTAGGTTTAAAGACACCAGAACACGTCTCTAGCCTAGACCTCTAAATGTGTTTCGTTAGATTCCAATGTTGCCTTAGTGTAAATTGAGTAAATTTTAATGTTTATCTTCAATTACGTTTCAATTTTCAGGGCCTAGCGAGTGTCATCTGACAATCTCTTATATGCAGCTATATGAGAAAAGAAATCTTTCAATTCGATGAATGCTATCTAGTTAAGGGAAGAGTTTCAAACAATGATGCAACAAACAACAACACTGCAAACGAAACTTTTTCCAAACTAGATGACTTTCACTATGCAAAAGTATTCTAAAACATTCAACGATGAGAATTATGCAATGTAATCTATGCAAAATTCTCTTTTTCGAAAAATATGCAATTGTAATCTATGCACAATTTCCTTTTTCTTTTCAAATGATAAGAATGCACTCAATGCATTTTCGATGAAATGAGAATCTACTTAATGCATGCTTTTAATGAAAGAGAATGCACTCAAAGCGATTTCTAGCTTTCAATCATTAAACAATGTGATCTAAGTTCAATGATAAATCTCAAAAATACTTTTCAATGCAATGTGATCTAATGCATTTTAACGAAAAGAAAACTTTGAGACAAAAACTAAAATAACGCAAATCTTCTTAATGAAGGATGAACGCAAAAGAGATGTAAACAAACACTAAGAATGCAATCGTTGTTTTAAACATTTTGTAACGAAATCCCTCAAAAGGCGACAAGACATATGAGGTCAAACACAAAGAGGACTTCCAAAGCAAGAGATCAAAACAAGGAATTCAATCCCTTTTACATCAAACAATCATGGAAAGAAGACATTTCAAACAATGAGCAATGTAATCTATGCTCATACAGTGAAAAGACCAGAAGGGAAAGACACACTGGTGAAGGATTTAGGGAAAAAATCTCAAACTTCACACACCCTGAAATTGGCTCGACTTTGTCATTGACAACTAGCGCCAACTGGGGCGACTTGCTCACTGACAACTAGCACCAATGCCCAATTGGCGCGGGTTGCTAACTGACAACAAATGCCAATGCCTGAAAATGAAAAAACAAATAATTTCTCCCAACCAAGACTAGACTCACCACTTCAGGCAGGATCTAAAACAAACCCAGAAGCAAAGTACTGACCAAAAGAAACTTCCGAACAAGGGTAAACCCCATCACCTACAGGAGATGGTGCGACTGTCTGGCTGTAATCCGCGCCAGACAAGGGATGGCGCGAGTGATGAACTGGAAACCTGTGCCAATTGGTGCGACTGTCAGGGTGGAAACCGCACCAATCCAGCAAACTATGAAAAGATGAAAATTCGGAAAAGCAGAGGTCAGATCTGATCCTCTGGGGCTGATCCAAAATCCAAACACTCAAAAAAGAGCTAGCCAAAAGAGCCGATCAAGCAAGCAGAATTGAGAAACAACCAAAAAGACAAGATAATACTCCAAATGTTCAGTTCATAAACTAAACCGGAGATTGACTGAAGCAGCGTTGATCTACTTCCCTAATGCAGAGCAGAAGCATTTCGAAGGCTATCTGGCTGTACTTCAGGCTCCGTCTATAGTTTACAAAGCAAACAGCAAGCTAACTCCCCAGTGAAGTCGCCAATTTTTTGTGGAGGTAAATCCCCTCTGCGGACAGAGGCGATCCCTACTAGCCCAGATCGGGTCTAGCAACAATCATTCACGCTACAGTGCAGGTTCCTAATTGCAAATCAACCGACTTGCGATGAAGGCTTACCTGGAATCCAACATTGTCGTTTGTAGAAGAGGTGGTGCTCCCGTTCCTCTGCTCCGGCAGATCACAATCCTCACGATCTCCGTGATTGGACACCTGCACACGCAAGAAACAAAACAAACGCAAGCATAAAATCTAGTATATGCAACTATATGTCAGTTGGAAAAGACATAACTCATCATCATAATCAACAACAAGAGTGGAACCATAACCAATAGTCGCTTATTATTAATCAATCAAAGAATAATACAACCATAGTTCCGACGCTGAATTCTCCTTCGGCGGGTCGTCAGCAGAACATGTCTCGATAAAGCCTATCAGGGATGGGACAAGCCTCTCTCTCCGGATGTCTCGACTATGATCTCCTTGCTTGGATTTGGCCTTAAGGGAATGAATCAAGGCTCTTGCAGCATTAGGCTCTTGGGAACTTGGAGATTAGCTTGCAAAGGAGATGAGGAAGCTTTTATAGATGGAGGAAGGGGAGTTGGGATCCCTATAATCATGGGATTGGCCCTATCATCAAGGAAGCTTCCATGAGAGGTGGCAAACCACCTCCTCTCTATGGAAATCCGTAGCCAAACCTCCCAACTCAAGATAGATATCAGTTCCTGGATCAGTTAGGACGAAACTTCCACCATTTATTTTTAAAAAACACTCCTTAAAATGGTTGGCGCGAGTACGACTCTGGGACAGAGCGCCAATTGGCGCGCCCTATTTGAAGGATTTCCCCCATTGGCGCGGGTACTGAACTGGCTGCCCGCGCCAATGAAAAAAGGGGTGTTTTTAGGGTTTTTCACAAGGAGTTGTCTTTAGGGCAATGAAAGCTCATGTTCAAAGGGATGTCATGAAAGTGTTTTCAAGTCATGTTGCTGCTCACAGATCACGGAATGAGCCCCCCAATGTGCGGGACGGGGATTGCAGGGACGGTGACAAATTGTTGTGTAACACATTCTCTCCTAGCACTCGACAACCACTTGGTTATGTAAGACACAAAAACTACATGGTTTTCTATGCCATGCTTTATGCTCATCGTTAAAAATATGCTTGTAATCAAAATGAACTCTAGAATGATGAGAATTTTCATACCTCCTTTAGCTGTCTCTAGTGCAATCCTCACGATGAGAACTTGCCTTAGCTCTCCCTCTACAATGTGCACTTTCATGAGAGGATTGTGATGTGTTATAATTATCCTCTTTCCTCGATGGTTTTGACAATGCCTAGGAAGATTTTTCTACCCTCGCGCACTCTCCTTTAGTGTATCCGATCTTGGTAAGGAGTCTCGGAATGATTCCTGAAATGGGTACCTCAATGCTTCCAATAGAAATAGTGTCATGTGAAAATGAAATTGAATAATGATAAAAACTATTTACGTCAGTTGTCAATTCTGAAGAAGGTGATGATGACTTTGCTAAGCCTTTGTTTTGCTTCAACTTTTCCAAGGCATCTTCCATGGCTTGTATCTAAAGTTGCAATCTCTGCTTCTCCTATTTTTCTTCTCATAGAGGTCTCTTGAATTTAGTATTCTCTAGTTGAAGGCTATGATTGATCTCCTCATCTGAATGATGAGAAGATGAATAATCACTGGAAGATGGATATGTATCATCATCCTCTTCTCTTTGTTTCTCCCATTCCTCTCTTGCAATCTTCTCCTCATAATCTACATACATTAAATCTACCATGTTGGCCATCTTGTAGAACGCCTTGTAGAGATCTTTGTCATCCTCCATTTTTTTTCTAGCTCCATGTTCAATCATTCACACTCACAATTCACATCAGCGAGAAGATTGATCTGATACCAAACTTGATCCAGAACTTTTTAATTCAATGATGCATAAAAAATTTCATATAAAAGAGCATGTAACCATGAAATCATATCACAAGAAAGGACCAGAACTAAAATGCAACAATGAGAAGCAAAGACACAGCAGATTGGTAACAGAGTTCACCCATTATGGGATACGTCTTCGGGCTCTCCTCAAAGTGGGGAGGTCACTTTCATTAATCTTCAACAAAAATAAATTTACATCCATGTACAAAGGGCACCTTATACCTCCACTTCTAGGAATAGCTTGAAAATCCACACCTATGTTGAATAAATGAACTATGTCATTGAATTCTTGGTGCAAAATCATGAAAAATGACTATAAAGTTGACCTCGTTCTGACTCGGTCAAAATCTAGACCCTCGGAATCTCAAGTATTCCCCCAACAATTCCTTCTCATCAGTTGACTAGAATTTTTTTGCTTAGATGACCAATCTGACTTCACCACTCCGATTCTTGCGAAAAACTGAGTAAAATGAGTATAAACTCAGCCTGTTTTTCAAGCTATGAAAGTTTGGCCCTTAGGGAATCTTTTAGATTCCTTAGGATTCCACAAATATTCCTCTCTGCAAGCTTAATAATGGTTTTTTGCTCATATGACAAATTTGATCTCACCATCTCACTCCTTGTGAAATTCTGAGAAAAATGACTATAAATTCAACATCATTCTTCCTCTGTAAAAAATCAGCCTCCAACGGAATATTTTAAGATTTTTCATTGATTCCTTCAACTCATAGTTCCATGCCTCGATTTTTGGGCCTACTCAAGGTTCCAAACTCAGAACTCCACTCTATTCTCCCTCAACGCACAAATGAAACTAGCTTATATAAAAAAACTCAGGCTAATTTTTCAAGGTCATGCCCATTGGGCACATGGTGGGTAGTTCAAGTTGGGCGGGGATAGGCTCGGGTTCCATCCGTGTGATCTCTCCAAAAAAATTTACTGTTAACTATTTTTTTTGGCAGTGTTTTCAAATGAGGGTGGTTGTTATAACAAAGCTGCCCATTGGCATGTTGGCCCATCGGGTTCGATCCCCATCGGCCTCCAATCAAGTCACATGGTCGTTGAATACGGTTGGGCCATGGCCCATATTGGGTTGTGGGTTGGCGGGTTTGACCACCCTCCAACCATATTTAAAATATATATACGTGGTGGGGTGGTGGGGGTGGTGGCCCGCCACCCCATTTTTTAATATTTTTTGGTTTTTTACTAAACAAAATTGTACAAAAATTTGCTGCCATATTTTTGGGGTCACTGGAAAAATCACTGAGGCGAAAAATTGGCTCATTCCAATTGGTGGAATCCATCGCTGATAGGTGCCAAATTATTTCCTGTTCCAGTTGGCGGAATCCATCACTGATAGGTGCCAAATTGTTTCCAGGTTAGTGGCTTCTAATGGCCTAGTTTGACAAAAATGTTGATTGGCCATAATTTTCACATATGAACTCAGATTGAGGTGTCATTTGCACTATTCAAAAGCTTGTGACAAGATCTTGGATATGACCTTATATTCACTTCAATCCAAAAACTTTAATTTTGAGATTTTCCAAAGCAACTTCTAAATTTTGAGTGTTTCTGGAGCCACCTAGATAACAAAGCCAAGGCGGGGCAACCCAGGATAAACCATCAAAGCTGCAAGTAAAAAACAACAACATGAAGACAAAGAAGGAGATGGGAAAGTGGTGTGAGTTCCATAACTTCCCCACTCACAATACAATTTAGTGTCAGGCTAAGAAGTCAATAGTGGCCGAATTGAAGGCTTCCAAATCGTATGCATGGTATGACTCTGAGTCAGAACCCGACAAGGGGAATGAAAAAAGGAAGTAGATTATTAACGCGGAGCTCAATTCCATTGTTTCCACCACCAAGATCCAGGAGGATGAGCTCGAAGATCCAAAGGAGGGGGATTTCCTCCTCCATTCCCAGATGTGGGTGAAGAGTTCTTCACTGAATTTCATTTTTTCCAATAGGAGCCAAAAGAACCTAATTTCAACAGAGGTCACAAAGTGACTGGATCTACCGACCACAACATACCCACATTCATACACCATCGGGTGACTTCACCAAGGATGAGATTTCCATGTCATTCAACTGTGTTTCCTTCCCTACAACATTAAGCCCTTCATAGATGCGAAATTGTGTGATGCTTATCCTCTTGAAGTTTTTGATGTATTATTAAGCCAACCATACTTGTGGAAGCGACATGTTGTGTATGAGTCTATAGACCTCACATTGTTATTATTACTTTGGGTAATAAGTTGTATAGGATACCGAAGGTAGCGCAACCTACTGACATCTTGTTGATCACTATGAAACAATGCAGTAATATCATTCCATAGCCTATGAAATTTGTTTTTCTTATGATTCTCCCTCGGGGCAAGAAGAAGATTGTGGCCATGGCCTCTAGATAAGGCTCCCCCACACGGAACTAGTAGATGGAAAAGGTCATGGAGAAGTACAGGGACATCTTCACCTCACCCACAGGGGCACCTCTACATTGTCAGGTCATGCACTCCATCAATCTGACCTCAAGTGTGCTACTACCCAATGGATTGATCTATCGATGCTTTGTATTGGAGAAAAATGAAATCAAGAGGCAAATTCAGGAGCTATTGCAAAAAACAAACATCAGGACAAGTTCATCACCCTGTGGGAGCTCGATCGTGTTGGTGCAAAAGAAGCACAAAACCTGGAGACTCAGTATTGACTACTGGGTGCTAAACAATATCACTGTCTGGAATAGGTATCCAATCCCACAGATCAATGACCTTCTGTACCAACTCAAGGGGGGGAAATATTTCAAAAATATTGTCTTAAATTATGGCTATCACTAGGTTTCAATCAAAATGAACCCTCTAATGTGTGGAATACTGCCTTCAAATAAAAAGAGGGGATTTTCTAATGGTTGATCATGCCTTTCGGGTTGAAGAATTCCCCCGCAACCTTCATGAGGCCGATGGATGATATATTTCGACCCTTCAACAACTCATTCGTGGTGGTGTATTTGGATGACATCTTGAACTTCATCTAGAGTTGGGAAGAGTGCCTCTACCATATTTGATAGATCCTCCAAACCCTGTGGCAACATAAGTTGTGTGCCATTTTGAGAGATACACTTTTGGTATGACTCAGGTTCAAAATGCAAGGTACATCATGTATGAGCGGGGTGTGCATTTAGACCCAGCCAAGATACAACTCATTCAAGATTGGCCAACCCTAACCACTCTAACAAAGCTCAACAACTTTCTGTGTCATACCAACATCTACCACAGGTTCATGTTAGGATTCTCTCATATCACTTTTCCTTTGAGTAAATTCACCAAGGGAGGTGTTGAACCTCAAAACTAATCCTATATTGACACCTTTTTCCACCATCTTTTTCATCCTTTTTCACAAATCTATAAACTCAATCAGTGATAATTGACATATTTTGCATTTGAGAAGGAATTTAGATTATCTCTATTTTATATTATAATGTTCTTATTTATATTAATTTTTGTAATTAGCTACAAAATTCCTGCAATTCTATAGCTAATATTTGTTTCTACAGCCACTGTTATTGTCTGATAGTTTTCGAGAAGTAAATGGAGAAACGAGTCATATGGGTAGCTTTGAAATGGTCCATACATGGATCATATCATACTTACCTGTTCAAATTTGATAAGGGTCACGCCTACACTCACAGTCAAAGATCAGTCATGAGAAGGAACGAGATCAGCAGACGAAGATTCTCGATTTTCTCTTATGTAGCAAATCGAGAAAGAGCCATGAAGACTTTGATTCTAAATAGACTTCTAGTCTTAGCTTTATTTTTCTTTCCATAGGCAAAATTGTCTCAGATAGTTAATTCAAAAAATTGTATAAATACCGGTTTGTTGAAACTGGGAATAAGCTTAATTTTGTGATAAAATACTGATACGTTTTTAAAATTTATTTTACTAATGAATAAGAGCAGTTCTAGATCATTGATGTACAAATATTCTAAGTAGATTTTACAACTCGTTCTGTTGCAAGGGACCCTACACGGAAAGGAGGTTTTTATATTTATTTCATAGTTTAGTTTACTATCAATTTCATAGATTAATTTCACGTTGCTTTGTAGTTAAATTCACGTCAATTCATAGTTTAATTCCTCTTTATTTAATAGTTAGATTCTCATAAATTTGTAGTTTAATGTCTCACTATTTCATAGTTTAATTTCATGCTAATTAGTTTTTAAATGTTTTCTAAATTAGTTGTTTACATTTACAGTTGACTTTTAGATCTTATGCTCACCTGAATCATTTCATGATTGTGACTCTATCATATTCCAATTGAATAGATTCATGCATTTGATTATACAAAAACCATAGGATTTAAGATTAGACATGTTGTTTTGCACAATAAATACTCTTTCATTCCTTTCTTGCCTTAGTTAAATTTGATTTCATTTAGCCTCACTTTGTTCAATTTCATAGTAATAGATTTTATGCTTTCGTTCCATGGAATGTAGAATAGAGTTAGATTAGATTTATATTTTGATCATTCTTAGATTTAAAACTAGGACAAAGTTAGATTATAATTGTACTTTGATTATTTTTAAAGTAGATCAAATGCTCTGTTTTCATAGAATTAATGCTTTCAATTGATAAAGTAGGATATGGTTTTGTTTTCATTATGTTGATAGATAGAACATCATTTAGAGATCAGTAGAATTCAATCAAATTTAGAACAATGCAGAATTTTTTAAATTAGATGTTTTAATGCTTTGTTTCAATGCAGAATTAGTTTAAATGTTTCAATTTAATGCTTTGTTAAAATGCAGAATTAGTTTAAATTAGATGTTTTTCATAGATGTTTTGCCAACATAGAATAGTCTAATATAGCTCATTTTGTATGTTAGCCTCTCTCATAAAACAATAATAAATCCAATCTAGATTGGGTTGTTCCTCTAAGTTAGGATTTAGTTTAGGTAGCTCCTATATTGGTGTGTGAATGGTTGAGAAATTGTCTCAACCAAAAGTGTCCAAGATAGAACGCACTATCTTGAGAGACTGTCTTCTCATATATTTAATTGTAGTACTACATTCTTTTAATAATGAGAAAATATGTGAGGAAGTGTGAGGCTCTCAAGCCTTTTCCGCCAATGTTTTGTCTCTAGTTTGTTATGTGTTTTTTATGTTTTTCCTGAATGATTTGATTTTCTACATATGGTATCAGAGCAACTGACTCTGTGAAGGCCTGCATGTTGACTGGAGGGTGATTTCTGTGAACTACGAATTCTGGGAAAACATAATTAATTATTTTTAAGAGACAGTGGATTATTGGTGTAATTTTCAAGATAGAGAGTTATTGGAGAACAGTGCAGATCTGCGTATTCACCGTGGACTGAGCTAGAGAGAGTGAAAATTTCAAATGAATGGTTGGATAAAAGAGACAAATGCAAGAGGTTGTTGTTGGCAATTATAGAGCACGATCATCATCTGCAATCTGCAATGTCTCATAGAAAATTGCTCTCAATTCATTTTGAATACATTTGACTTGACTAATCATTTTATGGCTAGTATGAGGATGCTCAAGGCAAGGGATTGAAGATGGATGCATCAAATAAATGAATCATTGATCTAGTACCCATGTTTTTTCTACTGCAAAACATTGGATGATACCTTGGGTTGAGTAAAAACTTCAATAATATCCTTAGGTATGTTCACAAAAGTTTCCTGTGTCCTTCTATATCATATTGAAAAAATTGAATAATATTTGCATGCAAAAACTCTGTATTGGCTTCCAATATTGTTCGAAAGCCATTCTGAGATATCGTTCCCACTGGATACTAGTTGGGCATAACGAAACATCACGTCCTAAATCCAAATGACAGAACTGGTCCGCCCACCTCTTATGACACACTGCTTGTGTGAGACTTTCATCACCAACCAACGGGAAGCCGAATGTGATGCAGAAAATAGATTTAGGTTTGGCAGGTTGCCGATGCTTACTCAACATCCATAGAGTAACCAACATAGCAATAGGCGCTCCCATGGAATGACCCGTGAATACCATATTCTTCCCCTTTTCATAATCCAGACTGGCCTGCAACAACAATCAAAATTTCTCTGTATGAATTCCAAATGCTACTGAAAATTATTTGAAGAACCTCGTTGTTTTGGGTAGGGCAAAGATCCATGCACAAATATGTAACTCAGGATTAAATTTACAAAGATCCACAAAGTTTTTTTCCGAGACCATAAATTTTGAAGCCTGTTGTGCCAAGAGAAGTGTATTGGGATTTTTTACAGTACGAGGTTAAGTTCAAAGTTTTCTTTTACAACCACATCATAAGAAGTGAAACCATCCTCACAGTAGTTGGTGAGCAGTCAACTCAACAACTTAAAAGGCGGAACATCCAAGTCTGTTCCCATGTCCTGATCCAGTTCATGGAACTTGTAACATCGATTTTGTGGTGAAGAGGAGCAGAGAGCTCGAGTGCACCTGTTATGGTGTTGATCGACTGTGGATGCATTCTGGAGGTGCAATAAAAAAAAGGGATACCTGTGGGGAGGAGCGACTCCAAATTCGTTTTTTTTATGAAGTGTAAACACCATATTTGTCTTGATCAATCTGCCACTATTACAGATTTAGAATCACATGCCCTATCAATGCCATGATTGCCTTGATCAATCCGTTAGTGTAACATTACTGCATGTTTTTCCCTAAAAAAAAAAAAAAAAAAGCATCACTGCATGTTGCGCTTCATGAGAGAAAGAGCGTTAATACAACTAGTGGGCCGGTATTGAAGTGTGGTGTTGTCCACAAAGGTGCAGAAGCACAGTAAGCTTCAAGATCCATCCCATCTTCCTGTGATGTCGTTTGTGGAAGCTTGTTGATTTGCATTTTTTAAGTTAAGTGATTGTATACCGAGTTGGGAGTGCCGAAATTGCTATTGCTCACTGTTAAAGTCCGTCAAAGTATGTTGGAGTGCGTGAATGTCAATAGCATTGACCATTCAATATATACGGTGGTAAATATCTCATTTGATATCACAAAGGAACAATATGGTGCGTATACTTTTTAAGTTTAAAAGGAAACCTTTAATCAATTTTTATACACTTTTTATAAAGTGATTTCATTAAGTTTATTATATTATTTTTAATGGGAAGTATGGAAAATCATGATCGCAGAGGAATTTTTAAAGAGTGATCATAATGGAGGGATAAGAGAGTTTATAAAACTTTTAAAGTTTTGTAATAAGGAGCATTCTTTATGTAATTATGTGATAAGGTTATAAAGTGTGATTTTTGGAGAAATATAAGGAGTGAAGTAACTTTTGGAGTGTGTTTTTGTAATTTGAGAGTGGTAAGGTGAAATTAATTTTGTAATATTTGAAGTCAAGTGAATTTTTATTTCTTGGAGCAATAAGTGTTTTGTAATATGGAGTGATAAGTTGAATGCTGAAGCAATTTTGTGGAGTGATACAGGACTGGTTTTTTGTAAGTTTGGAGTGAGAAATTTTTCAAAGGAAATCTCATTGTTGTAAGAGATTGAGTCAGTTTTTGAAGACATTTTTCTTCCAAGAAATTCTGGAACTTTGATTCCATCATGATGTTGTGAAGCTGAACAATTATGTACTCCAAATTTTAATAAAGCATATATTTTGTTGTGGTGATTGTTTCCTAGATCCGCCCGAAATTGAATAAGGGGATCTTAGGTATATGAAGAGTGTGTTGATAATGGTGCATGCTTCATGATGTTTCTTATGATTTGTGTCTATTTTTGACACATAAATGATCTCATTTAACACACACATAAAGTTCAATGCAAGCAAGCACAACACCTGTAAAAAATTAGTTGCAACGAAGGATAATTAAACTCAACACACGCATTTTTGCCACTACAAAAATAATCAAAGTTGTCAACATCGCCATTCTACCTCAACAAGAAACTTCACTCATTAACATCAAGTCAATGCATTTCAAAGCACAGTCTACATCAAAATTCTTGAAAATAAATTTAAGAACTTGTAATCAAATTCAAATTGCATTGAATTGTAAGGGTGCACTCTCAATTGAAACTGACACCCAAGTTTTGAGTTGATTTGAAGTCAAGCGCATCAATTCTCTTCAACTTAGTCAAATTAAGACAAGTGAATTCATTGTTTTAAATGATTCATTAAAATCATTGTAATATTTTTGGGTGAATTTTCGACAGTGTTCGACACCCTTCCTTTAATGCACAATCCAGTGAGTATATCAAGTGCGCGCATTTTTACTCTTAAAAAAAAAGAAAAAGCAAGTTCATATCTCCTGCAAGCGAGCGTGAGTATTCAAGTGTGCGTGAAGTAATCAAGCACGTTCAAGCGAGCGTTCAAGAAAAGCGATTGTCATCAAGCGAGCGTGAATTCAAGAGTTCAAGCAAGAAAGTTCTACAACTCTAGCAAGTGTTCAAACCATGTGTAATAAGCAACATTACAAGTGTGCGTGTCATTCAAGCAACAAATCAAGCAAGCATGCCATTCAAGCAACACAGCAAGTGAGCCTGTCATTCAAGTAACAAAGTCAAGTGAGATAGTTCAAAGCACGACATCTATGACCAGTAAGCCTGAATTCAAGAGAGCGAGTTCAAATGGCGCAACACATCTAACTGATAGAAGTTCTTCACAAATTGATCTTATCAAGTGTTGAAGACATAGTGCAAATCAGCAAAGACATTCTTGTTGATCTTTCATGGCATCTACAATAGACAAATGAAACCATTGAGTTTCTTCAACTGGAGTCGTAACTACAAAGAAATTAGTTGCAAGAGAAGAGTGATGCTTCTGAGTCTTCAAACCATACAACTAAATATGATTCTAAGTCATTCATCCAAACAATTTCAAGTGTGGAAGTTGTTTCAGTTCAATTTTCTTCCAAACCAATCATCAAGCCATGGGAAGAAATTCAAAGTAAAAATAATCGATGAGGCTTAGGATATGTCAAAGATGACACCAAGGTGCATATCCCAGATTATTCAAAGCCCATTAAGTTTGTCAAATTTTTTTTCTTGAACAAATCACCTCAGCAAGTTTTGAGAAAGTTGCAGACAAACAGAAATGCACGCAACCCGAAGTTGCAGTCAAACCAAAATGTTATCACTGTCAAAAAACCGTTCATATGGAAGATCAGTGTTTTTATCTCCATCCTTGTCACCATTGTGGAAATCCAAATCATTCATCAGAGAAATGTTGCAAACAATAACAATCAGCCAGATTAAAGATCAACTATGAATGGATTGATCCTTGGGAATGGTCATCCACAGTCAAAAGATTGTATCAATTCTACAACTGAATACAATCACACCTAGTGCAACCGACAGTCAAAAAGAGATGGTACTCTCATGCAGTTGAATGGGGGATTACACCAGTGCACCACTCCTACACCTGAAGGGGGGAGTTCAGGAATAATTTGCAGAGGATTGTCTCTCCTTTCAGCTGACAAAGGGGGGGAAATGTCAATGAAATTGATGGTGGTTGTCAGACTGAAAGGCTCGACAAAACCAACAAAAGAAGCTAGTGGGAATCAAAAAATTCGCCAGTGGGCAGTCGACAAAAAAACAGCAGTTAGAAGTTTTCAACACAACAAAAGCAACAGTGAGTTGTTTTTGACATCATCTGCCAGTGGGCGTTCAACAAATTCTGTTAGTGGACAAAGGATGCTGATTTCATGCAAAAGACAGATGAATCCTTTTGAAACTTGGCACATGATGAGTTGTCAAGAGAAATTCAGAGATGACTCAGACATGCAACTGACTCACGGTCTCTTCAAATTGCAGTTTTTTCAGCATCCAACTTTGGCGGTTTTTTAGGCAATGTTTTTGCAGATCGACATGAGAACTTGGAAGATGGTTCCTCGTTCTTATTTTGGATTTATCATTGAAGGGGGGAATGTTAGCCTCTCTCATAAAACAATAATAAATCCAAAAATAAATTAATAAATTAAATATTAAAATTTAGGAATTTATGCCTAACTCTCTAGATTGGGTTGTTCCTCTAAGTTAGGAGTTAGTTTAGGTAGCTCCTATATTGGTGTGTGAATGGTTGAGAAATTGTCTCAACCAAAAGTGTCCAAGATAGAATGAACTATCTTGAGACACTATGTCCTCATCTATTTAATTGTAATACTACATTCTTTTAATAATGAGAAAATATGTGAGGAAGTGTGAGGCTCTCAAGCCTTTTCCGCCAATGTTTTGTCTCTGGTTTGTTATGTGTATTTTATGTTTTTTATTAATGATTTTATTTTCTACATTGTAACCATCCATAGATTGATTTGTTTCTATGCAATATATATTAGTTAATTAAATATTTCCTTTTATTCCTTCTTTTAGATTTTATATTTCGTTCATTTCATCAAGATTAATTTGTAAATCAATCCCTTTTCTTAGCGTAAAAATAACATTTCATTTTCTTCCATCTTCAAGATTAAGTTTTCATCATTAAATTTCCTTCAGATTCATTTGTTCCTTAGCATTTAAATATTTCATTTAGAAGCTTAGATTTCATTCTTTAGAGAAATTTTAGTTCTTAACCTTATGCATAAAATACAAACACCACAAAACAATATACAAATATACACAATGAAGTAAGAAAAAGGGCATCTGAGCATATATAGTGCACCACACTTCCTCATATTACTAACCTCATTCAATAATCTATGATAGAAATTTAAGACATTATATTGAATTAATATTTTGGCGTTGTTGTCGGGGAAGTGTAATTAGGAAGCCTTATTTCTTACATCTAAAAAAAAACTGATATGCGTAGAGAAATATATTCTAGGGGTAGATTCCTAGCGAGAGGTAGAAGTTTGATTCCATCAACACCACTCACTCCACCAAGACCATGAAGTGCCACACCACAATCTCAAACTCATATTCCATTTTTCACCACAAGGCATAGACTCCCTGAAGTCTTAAGGTCGGAAATCCAACCAGGAGACTCTACAACTTCATCTACTGAGGTAGTCTTTGAAGAGGAAGATCCTAGATATCCAAAAAAAGGAGTAACCCTTTTCACCTATACAAGAGAACATAATCTAGCTCAAGAGTTAGAAACCCCTAGTGCAGAAGAAGAAGAAGAAACTTTCTTCAACATCCCATTGATAGAAGAAGCAGAGGAAGAGCAATTAACTCTACAACAAGAACCCTACATTATCTCAAAAGAATATAAAATGAATGGAGAAGTAGAAGGATAAGTTATGAATGGAGAAAACTCAAGACTAGGAAGAGGAAGAAGAGGTGGAGGAAATAGAGGGGGACGAGATGGACGAGGAGGTAGAAGGAGATAAGGAGGAGAAGAAAATAGAGAAGACTCTGTTGGATTTCCTATAGTTGATGAGGATACAAATGCCACAATGAAGAATATTTCACCTTCCATCCTTTCCAATTTTCATGGATTAAGGAATGAAGACCCTGAAACATTTTTATTTGAATTTGAGGTTTTATGTAGATCGTATGACTACTTACAAGACTCTTAAAAATTGAAACTATTTCTTGCAAGACTCAAGGGTGCAACTTTAAAATGGTTAATGGGCTTCATAACAAAATCTATTAGGACATGGGATGAGATGAAAAGTTCATTTTTAAAAATATATCTGGATTATTGCACACCTAATAGTCGGAAGGATGAATTATTTAAAATGATGCAAATAGAGGATGAAAACATGGAAGACTTAATTGAAAGGTTCAGTTACAATTTAAAAAGAGCTAAAATGAAAAACTTGGATCAAGAGACTTTAAAATATCTCTTATTGAAAGGCATCAGAAATGAATGGATAGATATTCTTAACATGATGGGAAAGGGAGACACCTGTCAACTACCATTACCTGTAGTTATTGAATTATGCATTCATCTTTCGAGAGGAAAGTCAAAAACCATGAAGAATGCAAGAGATCTTATTCTCTCTAGAGTAAATAAATCCGCAACTGGAACAGTAAGTAGGGCATAAATTGGAAATATGATTGACGAATTTAAAATAGATATCTTAGGGAGTCTTAGTGAACAAATAGACACCCTGAAATTACAAAACAAGCAGAAAGATGAAACTGATGCCTTAACTATTTTCTTTCCTAAATGCAGAAAGAAACATGCTTTAAGAGAATGTCCTCTTGATTTAAAATTCATAGAGACCTATGTTATTTGTACGGAAAATCATGAAACAAAAATATGTGCCTCTATTCCAGGTCTTAAGGTTATTTTCCAAGAAGAAGTAGATCCACATCCAGTAGAACCTCTTTGTTTTGTCTCTATAAGACCATGGAAAGGGCCAAAAACACACAATTTTAATAATAAAATGTATAATTTCCCCCCACCAAACAATTGGAATTGATCAACGCCATGGTAGCAACCTTGGTCCCAGCCTCAACCTTGGACACAAGGAATGAAAAATTATTATGGCAGATACTCTCAGTATCACCAATATCCACAATCCTATCCAAACTATCCTCCCCAACATTTTCCACAACAAAATCAACAATCCCAATTCCAAAATCATAACCCACAACTTTCATTACCATTTCCAGAAAGACCGAATTAACTGCTTGCCCAGCCATTACCAAACATGAACAATAAAAATGCTTATAACATACAAGAAAAATTTTTTCCAGCTTATATGATTCCTCCACCAGGTCTTAATAATGTTTAAATTAGATCCGGTAGGATATTAGAAAAGAAAAATCCTTCTGTTGTTATTCAAGAAAAAAGATGATCTTGATGAATAAAATTATCTACAACAAAATAAAAATTCTGGAGAAGGGAAATCCCTTCAACAAAATCAAAATTCTGAAAATAAAAAACAAGAAACTCCAATAAAATCAACTCCTATCATATAGAAACCTTCAGTATATGTTTCCAACCCTCCTTTCCCTGAAAGATTACAAATTGATAGAGGGGTATAAAAACAAATTTTGTTGCCTAACTATGATTTTCTAGATGAATTGAAAAATGTCTGTGTCAAAATCCCTTTGTTACAGGCCATTAAAGAGATTCCTATTCTAGCTAAAACAATGATAGAGTTGAGTGTAAAAAAATCAGGAAGAAAAACAAAAGAAGTAAAAAGGATTAAGTTAGTAGAAAAAATTGCAGACATTATGATGGGAAAAATAACCATACAAAAATATTTGGATCTAGGAAGTCCAGTTGTAAAAACAAATATCAATGGTATTGAGATTCCAAATACATTGATTGACTTAGGAGAAGCTATAAACATCATGAGCAAACAAACCATGGAACAAATTAGGCTTCCAAACCGTCAATATACACCAACATTACTGCAATTAGCAGACATATCAGTAATCAAGCCAGATGGTGTATTAGAAGACATATATGTGTCCTTAGACTCTTGGGAATATCCAATTTATTTCATGATCTTAACCCCCAAGAACAACCTAGGAGGACATCCATTGATTAGGAAGACCTTAGTTAGCTACCGCTGATGCTTTCATTAGTTGTAGATATGGTGATTTGTTTATTTCTGATGGTAATTCAAGAAAGAAATTCATTGTATATGCTCCAGTAAAAACAATGATAGAAATAGGAAATGAAGAATGTATGGATGGTGAAAATGATATACAACCTCTCTCTACTATTTCCCATATTAGTGAAGAAAGTCAAATTTTAAATTCAATAGAAAATTTTGAAACATCTTCACAATGTGAAGATGATCATAATTTTCAAGAACAATGTAATATTGAATACTTTTCATCTAGACATATGTCTTTATATTCTATGGAGGAATTTGGTAACTCTGTAGTTGAGATCTTTCCAGGAAAAAATTTAAACATAAACAAAAAATTCGATAAATTCCAACAAGAGGAGTTAATCAAAACATTACAGAAACATTCTTTTGCATACGCATGGGAGTACACTTACATGAAGGGAATTAATCCTAAGACTTGTATACATCACATTTACATTGAGGAAAACTCTAGGCCTATTATACAACCTCAAAGAAGGATGAATCCAAATCTTAGGGAAATCGTGAAAGAGGAATTGCAAAAATTGTTGAATGTAAACTTAATTTATCCAATTTCAGACATTCAATGAGTTTCTCCCTTGGTGATTGTCCCTAAAAAGAATGGTAAATGGAGGGTATGCATTGATTATTGAGAATTGAATAAGGCTACTATAAAATATCATTTCCCATTTCCTTTCATAGATCAAGTATTGGATACATTAGCATGGAATAAGTATTTCTCATTCTTGGATGGTTTTAGTGGTTACAATCAAATTCAAATAGCACCTGAAGGCCAAGACAAAACCACATTCACATGTCCATGGGGAACCTATGCTTACCAAGTACTTCCTTTTGGATTGTGCAATGCACCTACAACATTCCAAAGGGCAGTATTAGGAATTTTATTTGATCTATTACATGATTGTGTGGAAGTGTATATGTATGATTTTACAGTTTATGTAAATTCATTTGAAGAGGCTCTTGAAAATTTGGAAAATTTTCTTAAAAGATGTAAAAAAGAAAATCTTTCACCAACTCATGAAAAGTGCTTTATGATGTTTACTGAAGAAATTGTTTTAGGACATCATATTTCAGGGGATGGAATTAAAGTAGACTCATCCAAAGTTGAAGTCATCTCCAAATTATCAATTCCAGATTGTCAAAAAGATGTTAGAATTTTTCTTGGTGTTAAAAGGAACTATAAAATATTTATAGAAAACTTCACAAAGATTGCATCTCCACTCTTAAAATTGCTTACCAAAGATTATGAATTTAGTTGGAATCCTGATTTCCAATTGGCATTTGAAACTTTAAAAACAAAAATATCTGAGGCACCCATCTTAAGAGGACCAAATTGGAAAATAACTTTTCATATTTCAACAAATGCTTCAAACACAGTTGTGGAAGTTGTATTAGGACAAAAATATTTGATCCCCTATGCCATCTATTACACAAGAAAAAATTTGACTCTTGTTGAGTTAAATTATATTTTTACTAAAAAAGAGTTTCTAGCCATTGTTCATGATATTAACAAGTTTATACACTACATCATCGAATATGAAACCTTTATTCACATAGATCATTATGCAATTAGGTATTTAATGAATAAACCTATTACTAACGGAAAAATCACAATATGGTTATTACTACTACAATAATTTAACATCACCATTTTAGACTGACCTGGAAAACAAAACACAGTTGTTGATTTCTTGTCTAGAATTCAAAATGACAATAAAGATGCTCCAGTAGAGGATAATTTTCCTGATGAATATCTCTTTGCAATTTATACTAAATCTCCATGGTTTGCAGACATTGCTAACTATCTAGCTACAGGAAAATTACCAGCATACTTGTTTCCTAGAGAAAAGAGAAAAATAATTCAAACAAGTGCATTATAAACATGGGTAAATGATGAATTGTATAAAATAGGTCCATATCTGATCATCAGAATATGTGTACAAGAAGATGAAATACCTGAAATTATGAAGGCGTGCCACGATGAACCTTGTGGTGGACACTTTGCTGATAAGAGGTATGCCTATAAAATCCTTCCTTTAGGATATTATTGGCCATCCATCTTTAAAAAATCCAAAGAGAATGTAAAAAGGTGTGACAACTGCCAGAGAATGGGGAAACCTATTCCTATAGATGAAATTCCCTCACAACCTCAGGTACTCATCAAACCCTTTGAAAAATGGGCCCTGGATTTTGTTGGACCAATCAATCCACCATCGAAACAAAAGAGGTACATTCTAGTTTGCATTGATTATGTCACTAAATGGGTAGAGGCTAAATCACTTTCTTTTGCTAATGAAAATGTTGTAGTTTCATTTCTCTTTGAGGATATTTTCACTCATTTTGGTGTTTCAAGGGAAATTGTGACAAATCAATGATCTCAGTTTACATCCAGGATGTTGCAGAGAATTGTGGAGGAATATAAGATCAAACATAGAAATTCTACTCCATATCATCCAAAATTAGATGGACAACCGGAGTCCATCAATAAAGTAATCGAAGCAATCCTCACAAAGACTGTACATCTACATAGGAAGTATTGGGCAGATAGGCTTCCTGAAGCCTTATGGGCCTACTGGACTACATGGAGGAATACAACAGGACATACTCCCTATGAACTTGTTTATGGGAAGCAAGTATTGTTTCCAATAAAATTCCAGATCAAAACCTTCAAGACAGTAGACATATTGGGACTTGATTTATCAGAAGCCCAAAAGTATAGAATGGAGAAACTTAATGAGTTGGATGAAATCATGCAAGATGCAGTTCAAAGAACCATCCTAGTCTAGCAACAAAGGTCCAAATGGAATGGTAAGTAAATAAAATAAAGAGAATTTCAAGCAAGAGATTTGGCACTTTTGTTCGATTCAAAGTTCAAAGACATCCAAGGAAAATTTCAGACTCATTGGCTTGGGCCTTATGAGATTTAAAAAGTCTTTGACAATGGGGCAGGTAGGATAAGGACAATTGATGAAGAAAATGTACCTCTTCTTGTGAATGGAAATCTACTAAAGATCTATCATAAACCAATTACAAAGGAGGAATTTATCAAACAATTTCAAGACAATGCTAATATAAAGTTGGTGAAGAAGAATTCCTCTTCTTCCCCAACTTTGTCTTTTTACTACTCATATATATATATATATATATATATATATATATATATATATATATATATATATATATGAAAGCCAATCAATGATTGGCATCCTTATACATAAAATACAAGGTGAAAATCAGAGTTCATCTCTAACATATTATATTTTCTCCCATTCTAAAAAAAATCCCAAAATTATTTGTTCCCTTTCCATTTCTGAAACAGTGAAAGAATAGCTACAAAATTTCTTCTTTTCTGCAGATCTCAGAAGAATCTGCAACTGTCATCACATTCTGCAACTCTTCTACAATTTGTAGCCTATTGAAGCAGTACATTTTGAATAGAAGAAATTGAAGATCATGCTGAAAATACACCCGAGGAATCAACACAAAAAGAAGATCAACAAGGGTTAGTTCCAAGGTATGTTACAAAAATTATTTAAATAATAAGGTTCAAAAACATTAGTGTATATAATTTAGATGATCAAATATTTCCACCTCAAATTGTCATCATTAAAACTAATTGTACTCATTTCACATCACAGTTCCATAATTCTACCACTTCATCTGTATCATATCCCATAATGATCAAGATGGATTTCATTCATTAATGATTAATGGTCATATCTCATTTCGTAACCCACTTATTTATGTTCCTAAACCCTCGACCAAATATCTATTTTTCCTACATGTCTCTACAATCTCCTTTCGACACCCTTAACTCAAAGCCAAACCCTCCATCCACGTAGTCAAAGAGGAACAGTTCTGAAGGCGAAACTCCTTACGATAGAGACATGGGTCTAATAGTAAGAACCGAGCCTGTGGGAGGAAAGTTAATGGAAGGTTATCCACATATTAAGGAAATTCTTTAGAAGGTGTGATGGCTCTAGTTCATTGAAAAGTTCGATGGGTTCCACAAGGAGGTCACCAAATCCTTCACAAGGGCCTTCAATGGGACAGAGGTAGAAATTGGGGACATAAATTTTTTGGTGACAGGATCCTTCATTGCAGAGGCCATAGAACTTCCGAAAAAAAGTGAAATATGGTTTAATAACATCGAAATTCATGGATAAGAATGGGAATTTTTTTTTGAAAAATTGAGGTATGGACACCACTATTTTTAAGAAGGAAATTCCCAATACCACACTTAAAAACAAATGGAGGAATATGTTGTTAATTATTCAAAAAATTATTACTTGTGAGGGTATATTTGTTTGTATGTTGTCTACAATGCTAGACTGTTAATGAATTTCCTAGAGGATGAAGAAATAAACCTCCCCTACTTCCTATTGAATAGCTTAAAGAAAATGTTAGGGACTGTGCAAAAAATAGTCCAATTTATAGAGAATACCATGTATCATCATGGACTAATAAAGATACTCATTGATTTTCACTTTAAAAGTATAGGAGACTCGTGGGAAAGTTTCCTAATTTAGAATAATTTTTAAGAAGATAAGATCAAAAGAATTAGAACAAGAAATTTTGATACCTGCATTGAAGACAAGTCCTCACCCCAACCACAAGAAGAAGAAGAAGAACACAACATTGCAGAGTTACTGAAGAAAAAGAAACGGATTGGTTACAAAAAGAGACGTAATGAAAAGGAAAAGGGAAAATTTATAAACTCAGAAATATTAAGCCCTCCACAGCCAAGGAAAAGTTCCATACTTCATAAACCCTTGAAGAAGACATCCCCATAGAAAGCAGAGTTTTTTGATTTAGATTAAGAGCCCCGAGTACCATCACCTATTACTGCATCTCTTATACACAATCCAAGCAGAAGAATCCCAGAAATTGACCTGACAGAGAAGGAGATTTATGACTACATTGAGTCATTGGAAAAGAGACATGCAAAAGAGAATCCAAGTGTAGGATAACAACCTGCCAGTCCACAAGAACCTCTAGTGAACACTTTGAAGCAATAAATCTATGAACTAAAGATATTGAACAGGCACATCAAGCAAGAAAATGAATCTTTGCAGGAGAAAAACCATTTAGAAAAGGTTATCGGTGACAATACTATTTTACATTTGAGACTATGGAATAAGAAACTGAAGAAAAGGAATAGCTTTCTGAGTAGAAAAGTAATGAGTTTGAAGTACAAACTCCTCATGAAGAAACCAAGAATGAAAATCACTTAAAAGAAAGGAAAGAAGAGGAAATTGATTGTACTGGCAAAGGTATCAGAACAAATGCAATGAAAGGTGAAGGTTCACAATTTTGGAAAATTGTATGAGGACATGCAATGGTCTCTTAGTGGGGGTATGTTGAACCTCAAAATTGTTCCTATATTGACACCTTTGTCCACCATATTTTTCCTCCTTTTTCACAAATATATAAACTCAATCAGTGATAATTGACATATTTTACATCTGAGAAGTCATTTATATGATCTCTATTTTATATTATAATGTTCTTATTATTTGGATGAATTTTTGTAACTAGCTACATAATTCATGCAATTTTGTAGCTAACCTTTGTTTCTGCAGCCACCGTTATTGTTCAATAGGTTTCGAGAAGTAAATGGACAAGTGAGTCATATGGGTAGCTTTGAAATGGTCCATACATGGATCATATCCTACTTACCTATTCAAATTTGATAAGGATCATGCATACACTCGCGGTCAAAGCTCAGTCACGAGAAGGAACGAGATGAGCGGACGGAGATTCTCGATTTTCTCTTATGTATAAAATTGAGAAATAGCCATGAAGACTTTTCTTCGAAATAGACATCTAGTCTTAGCTTTATTATTCTTTCCATAAGCGAAATTGTCTCAGGCAATTAATTCAAGAACTTGTATAAATATTGGTCTGTTGAAACCGGGAATAAGCTTAATTTTGTGATAAAACTGTGATACGTTTTTAAACTACGTTTTATTAATGAAGAAGAATAGTTCCAAATCATTGATGCGCAGATAGTCTAAGTATATTTTACAACTCGTTCTTTTGCAAAGGCTCCTGCACGGAAAGGAGGTTTTTATATTTATTTCATAGTTTAGTTTGTTGTCAATTTCATAGTTTAATTTCCTGTTGATTTGTAGTTAATTTCTCGTCAATTCATAGTTTAATTCCTCGTTATTTCATAGTTATATTCTCAACAATTCATAGTTTAATGTCTCACTATTTCACAGTTTAATTTCATGCCAATTAGTTTTTAAATGTGTTATGAATTAATTATTTACATTTACAGTTGACTATTAGATATTATGCTCGCTTGAATCATTTCATGAGTGTGACTATATCATATTCCAATTGAATAGTTTTGTGCATATGATTATACAACAACCATAGGATTTAAGATTAGATATGTTTTTTTTTTCACAATAAATACTCTGTCATTCCTTGCTTTCCTTAGTTACATTTTATTTCAATTATCACAGTTAGTTCAATTCAATAGTAATATATTTTATGCTTTCGTTCCATGGAATGTATAATAAAGTTAGATTAGATTTATATTTTGATTATTCTTAGATTCAAAAATAGGACATAGTTAGATTAGAATTGTACTTTGATTATTTTTAAAGTAGATCAAATGCTATGTTTTCATAGAATTAATGCTTTCAATTGATAAAGTAGGATATCATTTTGTTTTCATTATGTTGGTAGCTAGAACATCATTTAGAGATGAGCAGAATTCAATCATATTTAGAACAATGATTTGTTTAAATGAAAAATCAATTTAAATTAGATGTTTTTCATAGATGTTTTGTTGACGTAGAATAGTCTAACGTAGATCAGATTGTAACCATCCATAGATTGATTTATTTTTATGCAATATATATTAGTTAATTAAACACGTCCTGTTCTTCTTCTTTTAGATTTTATATTTCTTTTATTTCATTAAGAGTAATTTGTAAATCATTCCCTTTTCTTAGAGTAAAAATAATATTTCCTTTTTCTTCCATCTTTAAGATTAAATTTTCATCAATAAATTTGCTTTAGATTCAGTTGTTCCTTAGCATTTAAATATTTCATTTAGAAGATTATATTTCATTCTTTAGATCAATTTTATTTCTTAACCTTAGGCATAAAATACAAACCCCGCAAAAAAATTATAAAAATACACAACGAAGTAAGAAAAAGGGCATCTAAGCATATATAGTGCACCACAATTCATCAGATTATTAACCTCAGTCGATAATTTATGATAGCAATTTAAGACATTAAATTGACTAAATAGGAGGAATGAAAGAAAAGTTACTTTTTTTTTTTCTGAATCCCAAAAGAAGGTAATTGTCGATTTGAAGCATCACCTCTGCTCTGCACAAGTGCTCACATTACCAGACTTGCCACAACCATTTGAGATTGAGACAGACATCTTCAACTATGCGATTGGTGTATTTCTTACTCAGAAGGGGAATCGAGTGGCATATCATAGTGAGACACTTTCAGACACAGCCCAAAAATATCCCACCTATGACAAAGAGATGCATTCCATTATGCATGTATGCCGACAATGTAAGCATTACATTCTTGGGAAGAAAACATTCATCCACAGAGACCACCGACCCTGCAGTTGATATAGACATAAGGGAATTTGCAGAATGATTGCCATCAGAAATGGTCCACATACCTGTAATGGTTCCATTTGAACATTAAGTACAAGAAGGGTAGCACCAACAATGTCTCATATTGCCTTCGTCGTCTTCCAGTCATGGTGTTGACAATTGTGCTTGACTCTTGTGGGAATGAGACTTTGGGGTGGCTGAATCTTTACAAGATCCATCCAGAATTCGGCAACACATACCAGAAAATCCTCGAAGGAAATCAAGTACCAAATTATCACCTCCAGGATGCACTGTTGTGCCACCTGGGACACCTTTGTGTTCCTTCAAGCGAGCGTGCCAAGATTATTTGGGAGGCGTGTTGATCAGCGGTTGTCATTGATGTCAACCCATGCAGCACCAGGGGCTAACCCAATATTGCATGTGAATTTTGACCCACCAGGTTAATATATTATGGGTCAATAATGCTTTTTATGGTTTCTACTTTTTGAGATGTTTCTGTTGATATATGGAACACCATGTAATTCTTCACGGTTTGAGAGATATTCATGTTTGAAGTTTGTACCCCCAATTAGTGGGCTAAAACCCCATGGGGTTGGGGCATGGGTCATTGAAAATTCATAATCAATATTTTTTAAGCTCCTAAAATCCCTCCCACGTTCACTTTTTGAATGCCCTCTCAACTTAAGCATTTATATAAATTGTGATCTTCATTTCCTCCTTAAGCAAGGGATTTCACCATCTGAAACAGGTAATCGTGGAATTTTTTCTCTAACTGTTTTGCTACAAAGGTTCAGAAGCTGAAATTTTTATGAGGTGAAGCCTAAATCCTAAGGAAGCTTCTGTAAAAATTTTAGATCAAGATATTTTTGGAGATATGATCTGTGGAAGTCAGGGTTTTTGCAGGCTCCTGAAATTCATCTCAAAGAAGTGACCTTGGTAAATTCATCATAACTCTCTCTCTGAGTATCAGATTGGAATTATGTAAAAAGTGGCAAATAGTGCACAATCTGTAGCTTTTTCTCTATCAATTTCAGAGCCAAATTAAGAAACAATGACACGTGGCATGCCGTACAAGTTCGATCTTATGAAATAGTCCATAATTAGGGCATTTTAATAGATTGGGTATAACTCTCTCTTGAAGAATCCAAATTGGGTCAGACCTGTGGCATTGGAAAGATGACTCAGAGGAATACTACAGGACCAATAATAAAATATTGAGGATCTAAAATAATAGAGATACACTAGATTCAATATTGAGCTCCTAGAAATCAAGAAAAAGCTAGATCAGTTGTTGTCAAGGGTTGCAAAGGACCAGACTTTCTATGGAAGCAAAGCAAAGCAAGGTGCAGCAAAAGGTAGCATGACAAGAGTAGCAACCAAGGTGCATAACAGCAGCAAGAAGTTCATCATATGAAGTCTTCAAGTGGACAACACTGCATACAATCATTGTAAAGGTATCATTGTACTAAGTCATTGTAAATACATTATTGTAAAAATTGTACTAGTGTCTATCTGCCAAGGGTTGAAGAGGCAGTGTTGGGAGGTCTAGGATCATCATTAGGTGGTCGTGTCAAAGTTGGGGTTATGGTCTAGTATATCTTCTTCTTCTACATCATTCTAAATCATTGTAAAGTGGACCATTTTCCGTGGTACGGGAGTCCATTCTTCTTTTATTCATCTATAGGGTGGTAGGGTGGTGCTAGGGTGAGTTTTAGCTCTTTGGGTGTTGGGGAATCTGTTTAGTTGACTACTGAAGCATCTCGGGCATTGGAGTGTCCATCCAATGGGAGCTGGAGAAGAATGCTTTTCTAGATTATAGGAAGTTGGAGCTTTATTTTCAATTGGAGTTGAATATTAAAGAATTATTAGAAAAGCATTAGGTGGTTTTTGTGCTGGAGTGGGTTTCCACCTTAAAAACTGTGTGCATTTGTGTTCCTCTTGTTTGTTGCTATCATTGTACAAACACTGATAATAATTGAAGATTAACTAATGCTCTAATTGAAAGGAATGTTGATTCACCCCCCCCCCCTCTCAATATTTCCAACGAGGTGCACTACAGTTGGATTGTTGGACATTTTGGGGTAGAGAAAACAATGGCATTACTACATAAGTATTTTTATTGGTCGAAACTTTGTCGGGATGTTTGGAATTACATCAGATCCTTCACTGCTAGTGAAATTTCCAAACCAACCATGAAGAAGCAAGGCCTATATACTCCTCTACCTACTCCTAGTCAACCTTGAGAATCCATCTCTATGGATTACATGTCAGACCTTCCTTATACTAAGCATGGTAACGACTATATTTTTGTGGTCATCGATATATTTTCTAAGATGGCCATTCTAGCGGCCTACAAGAATAGTATCACAGTAGAAACCACTGCTAAGCTCTTCTTTGAATGAGTATGGGTACAATTTGGGATCCCACAGTCCATTATCTCAAATCGGGACTACATCTTCCTAAGTGCATTTTTTTCAAGTCTGTGGTTGATGTTGTATACCAAGCTTACTATGTCCATGACTTTCCACCCCAAAACTGATGTCCAAATAAAGGTTTTCAATAGGATGATTGTACTTTTTTTGCGCATGTACAACTCAAAGAATCCATGCACATGGGATGAAAGCATCTCATATTTCTAACACAACTACAAAAAAAATCTCCATATCTCAACTGGATATAGCTCCTTTCAGGTGGGGTTATGATTCTAGCCACTATGTCACATTAATGTGACCATACCATTTGCAACTACTCAGGAAGATTCAACTCATGTCTAGTCTGAAGCTAACATGGATAAAATCTTCATTGAGCGCATTCAGACCATCCATTAGTGGGTCCATGACGTATTGGAAAAATCCAATTCTAAGTACAAGCAGCGACATGATCAACATTGGGTTTCACACAATTTTTAGGTGGGAAACAAAGTTTGGCTACATTTGCAAAAGGAGTGTGTCACTAGGCTCCACCACAAGATTCACCCGCTCTAATATGGGTTGTATATCATCACCAAGGTTGTAGGCTAAAATTCCTTCAAGCTCATAATTCCACCATTCCTTTTCCCGCGCCTAGTGTTCAATGTGGACTGCCTTCGGCCATACTTTCCACCATTACTAGACACATCCGACATTGCACAACAACTCACACCAATAGAGTTAAACCTAGATTATGTGGAACATACCACAACTGATCACATCATGGATACACAAATAAATGACACTTTCCAATAGCGTATCCAAATATATCAATTTGTCAAAGTAGGTCAACTCCTTCACTAGGGAAAGTGTTTCACTAGGGACTAGGTTCGACATAAAATTCCTCACCTCATGGAGGATCTGCACACAATGGATACCATTGATTCCTAAGGGGGGAGGACTAATCCATGAATATATTGGTGGCCACCCACATATTCCACCTATACCTCTATTCAAGTTCATCAGTTTCCTTTTATATAGCAGCATTTACTATTTTTAGCAGTTTTTCGGGTCCTGAACTACCAGAGCAGTTTTGACCCCTTAAACGACATTTTTTTGAGGTTTGGTGTTGACCTATTGATGTAGGAATGCTATAAATTTTATAATACTTGGATATATATTTCCAAAAATTTATCATATGGGCCAAACAAAGATAATATGACTAAGTTACGACCTCGGGAAGTTGGTTTCCCAACTAACCCCAACGGGACCAAAAAACTCTTGGCATTCCATATCTTGAGATTAGGGTTTTATCTTGTTTTTCAATAATAAAAATTCCCTTGAGCCTCATTTTAACACAGTTCAAATACATGAATCTTCCACAACTCTTCTCAGAGATAAGCTACAATCGCCTAATCTAGTTTATTTTCATTCTGTCTGTAAGTGTATTTCAGTTCTTTGATATTAATGAAATGAAGTGTTATTTATGCTACATCTCTATATTTATGGTTATATGTGTATTATGTTTCATTCCTATTTAAGTTCGGATGAGTGGTGTCATAGCAATCTTCTCTTTTTCTATTTTTCTTTGCATGTCCCAACAAGGTCAAGGTATAAGGAGTTAGGGCTCGAACTGGTTGAACCTTTGCAATACCAGCCTCACAAACCCAGATGACCTCCCATGGCGGAAGAAAAGAAATACAAGGGGGCAGGAGATACTTTCAGAATATTGCTTGAAGAATCCCTCGAGTGACGGAGGAACGCGATAATGGACAAATTTTCCCATATCTTTTGGCGGATACTCACACGCGACGCATCTTCATACGAAAATCACTCTGGAGGTGCCACACCCTGATCAGGAGCTCAAGTCCAAGCTATGGAAAAAGCTCAAAATTGAAAGTGTTCAAAATCACTTGCCACCTAAACGACCGGATAGGCCTCGGCGATACGATCCTAATGCCATGAACGGTACTCAAATCCAACACTGTATGTGAAAGTTATTCAAGTTTGGAAATTCACAATTTAAAGCAAAAATCTAGTTTGACTTGGTTTGACTTTGATTAAAAAAATATTTAAAAAAAGAATATTCCTTGGAATATTTTGGGAATATTCCTTGGAATATTCCCTGGAATATTCCCCAAAATATTCCACTCAGGCGAATGAGCATTTGACAAGTGGCATGCATCTATTTGATGGTTGTTTGACTTTTGAAGATTCGGGCCAATCAAAGGGTGCCACATGGCAAGCCCGAAGGCCGCCACGTGGTCGCAGGCCGGTGGTTTAAATTGGTCGTTCAAAATTTTTATGACTCCATAGGAGTCGAACCACAGACCTCCTACAAACAAACCGAGCGCTTTACCATTGGACCATACGATTGGTTCTTAATATTCAATGGTGGCGGGTTCTATTTGAACTTGGGTTTAAAATAGGGCGGCAGTAAATGGGGGCCAACCCCCACGCAATGTGACTGGGGTCAAGAACTGCTGCCTTAAAGGCCTTAACCACCGATGCCAACGAATTATGCTAACCACCCGTTCAACTTCACATGTGACCACAAAAACTTAAACTTTATGCCACAATTTATTTAAACTTCAGAGTTTGTTTTATGCGGTGGTTTGTTAACCAAAAGGCCGACGGTTAATCCGCGTGGAAGGCATGTGGCCATGTTAACCCGAAATTTAATGCCTAGTTAAATCGTCTGCCAAGTTTGGTGTGGATTCCGTTAAATTTAGAGTTTGGCCAGTTTTAGTCGGACTATCTACAGTTAGCCCACATTTAGTGGAATTTTTAATTAACATTGAGCAAAATACTGTTTGGAGCATAAATTTTGAGGGGCTAAACCTTTTGGAACGATTTTTTTTTTGATTTCGAGTATTCAGAGTATTCTGAATCCATTGGAATAGGTTGTAGATCCATTGGAGTTGATATATAATCCCTTTTGCTTCAGGGAACCAATGAGAGCCATGAGGGCCAAGAGGGAGTTGGAGGTGTGCTGAGTTATGGTTAACCATTGGAGGTGAACCAAAAGTCATTTTTGACTATTTTCATCATTCTAGAGCCATTGATATAGGGTCTAGAGGCATTAGAGGTGTTCTACATCCATTTTATCTTCAGGGAAGCTTTTTGAGCCACCAGGGCCATTTTGTTAATAGAGCTGTATTGGGTTGTACCTCTCTGTTTGAGGTAAACCAAAGATAATTTTCAGCTATTTTCCACCTTTTCAAATTAATGGAATAGGTTTAAGAACTGTTTCAAGACTTTTAGAGGCCGAAAACCTTCAGGAGAGTTTTCAGGGCCACTAGGGCCATTTTGGGGTTGGAGCTGTTTTGAGTTGTACCTTTCTGTTTGAGGTGAACCAAAGATCATTTTTAGGTAATTTTGAACTTCTGAACCTAATGAAAGAATTTTCAGACCTATTTGAGGACTTCTATAGCCCGAAAAGCTATAGAGGAGTTCAAAGAGCTATTAGGGCCTTATTGAAGAAATCACTGTTTATGATCATCAGTGTTAACTTCTACAAGTTCTAAAGACATAGCCTAAAAAGGGCCAGGTAGCCTCTGGATCTCATCCTTTATTAAAGGTGACATATCCATTAAATTCCCCTACAGTAAATCTCTAGATTAGATCTAAGTAGTTGTTTTATGCAACAAGACATGGAGAATTTTGCACACATTTAATTTAATGGAAATGGATACCTTGCACACATTTTCAAGTACTTCCATTTTCAGATCAGATGGTATCAGAGCTTTGGTTAAGCTTAGTTTTGCTCAACTTGAGCATTTTTTTTTGTGCAAAAAGTGTTTAAACAGTGTAAGAGATTGATTGTTTTATTGGTTGCAAAATGGTTTACTGTATGATTTTTCTTGAGTTGAAAATATAGTTGTTGATAGCTAAGTCTTGGAAAGGCAAAAAAAAAGTTGTAGACTATTTCCTTACCCCAAAGTACCTCAAGATTATATTTTGAAAACAAACTCACTTGATTAGTGTTTGATTCAAGCTATTGGAGTTTTTGTTTTATGGCTGCTTGAATAAGAAGGAGTCTTTACATACATTTGGTTAAAAGCTTGTCATTTTTTTGAAAGCTTTGAGAACTTTTCTTCAGAAGTTCCTTTTGTTAATTTGACCATTTACATAATGTCAAATTCTTCTACAAGTGAAGTTTCCTCCTTCACGAGATTCTTCAATGATGACATGAAGAAGGAGTTCATTAAGGTGAAGGACATGGTGCATATTCTCATTGAGGATCAAAGGGAAAGTGTTAAGCTTCATGCACAATTGTTAGCCATGTAGGAAGAGAAGGAAACAATTCTCCAAAGGTTGCATGACATGGAGAAACATTTCCTTCAAGCTCAAGAAGCTTTTTCCATGAAAATTCCTGAGGAAGAGGTAAATCATTCCAACTTGTCTTCAATTTCCTCTATTGAAAAGTGTGTTGGTTCTTTTGAAAAACATACGGCATCAGGTCCAAAATAATATTTAAGATGGGCTATCATGAAGGAAAAGGTTTGGGTAAGCATGCACAAGGCATGGTTGACCCTATTTCTGTTGTGGAGCAACCCAAGAATGTTGGTCTTGGATATGCGCAGTTTAATGGCGAAGACTCCAAATCCTTGAATGCATGTGATGCAAATTTAACGAGAACCTTTATTCCAAGTTCTTCTATGCATCTATGTAAAATTTGTTTTAAGGATGATTTCCATTGTTTTAAGCCATCATTGCAGCAAGTAGAGGGTAAACATGTCGCTTATGGCGAGCCTTCAAGTTCAATCAGTTTTCAAGACAAGAATTGTGATGGAAGTCTAAAAAGGAAAGTTGTCTCCTCTACTAGTTCATCGTCCTTCGAAGACAAAAAGGATGGACATTCCATGCAGCAAAAGAGGTATAATTATTCACATGATCAATTTGATTTTGTTTCAGGTTGTTCAAATGAAAGAAAGTTTTTTTGCACATTTTGTGGTGGATTTAACCATGTTGCTTCAAGTTGCTGGTTGAGAAATAAAGCACACAGGAAGCAGAAGAGGCAAAGAGAACTTTCTCAGAAAGTGCTTAAGAGTTGCACATTTTGTCAAAGGAAGGCACATGATGTCTCTCAGTGTTGGACTTTGCATCCAACAAATCGTCCAAAGCACATGCAGCTAGAGGACAAAAAGCTTGGCGTAAGTGGATCTATGGAGTCCATTATCAATGTGGAAATGGAAGATTCCAATGAAGGTGTATTGCATATACAAAAGACGCCATGGATTTGTCTTGGTAGGAAGTGGATTAACTTCTTATTGCAGTAAGTCATACTCATTTTGTACATGAAAATTTCATATCTATAAGCATGTATTTTAGTTGAAACGTTGATGCAAGATTGCATGTAAAAGCAGTTTCAGCTGAAGGAATTTCTTTGTTGTTGCAAAAATTTCACCATGGAGGTGTAAAAGATGAGTATGATATTCACTTATGTTGCAGCAAGGTCTTTTAGTTTCATCTCTTATTCACCCACATGTTTTTGGGATGATGTACTTGTTGGCATTTGAAAAGAAGAGTTGAAGTTGCACATGTACATAGAGGTTGTATGTGTAATTAGCAAAATGTATATAGTTCATTGTACATGATACATACACATGTGTTTATCAAGATGTATCTTGTTTTTTGTCGATTGTGTTACACATGATTATCGACTTGTGTCTATTTTTTCACACCTATATATTGACTTGTGTCGATTATGTCACACATGTTTATCGACTTGTGTCAATTGTGTCATACATGTTTATCGACTTGTGTCGGTTGTGTGCACACTTGTTATAGATTTTGTGTGTCAATTGTATAGCACATTTCATTGTCAACTTGTTGTTGATGTCATATGTTGCACAAGGTGCCTTTAGTTTCGATTGGTGCATAGAACGAAGTGTCAGTGCAAAGCAGTGCAAGATTCCATGAGTTGGAAAGGCATGCAGGCAAAATGGGCACAATTTTCAGCAAGGGTCATTTCCGGTTTCAGTATCGCAGATTGGTATGGTGAGAAAAATTGGTCGGGATTCGACACAAGTACATGGCTCATTCAGCAAAATTCACCATGTGAACAGTTGGCAGGTGAGGAAAATTTTTGGAGGTTGAAGAGAAGAGGATGTTGCTATTCTCTCATTTTCTGTACTATAGTTCAGTTTATTCATTTCAGTGAGCTTTTGGGGTCCAAAAGCTTCTCATTTGGGAGTTGTGATCAGGAGCTCAAATCCAAGCTATGGAAAAAGCTCAAAATTGAAAGTGTTTAAAATCACTTGCCAACTGAACAACCGGATAGGCCTCAGCGATACAATCCTAATGCCATGAACAACACTCAAATCTGACACTCTATGTGAAAGTTATTCAAGTTTGAAAATTCACAATTTCAGGCAAAATTCCAGTTTGACTTGGTTTGACTTTGATCAAAAAAATATTTTAAAAAAGAATATTCCAAGAATATTCCCTAGAGTATTCTCTGGAATATTCCATTTGGGCGAATGAGCATTTGACAAGTGGCATGCGTCTATTTGATAGTTGTTTGACTTTTGAAGATTTGGGCCGATCAAAGGGTGCCACATGGCAAGCCCGGAGGGTGCCACGTGGCCCCAGGTCGGTGGTTTAAATTGGTCGTTCAAAAATTTTATGACTCCACAGGAGTCAAACCGCGGACCTCCCTCGAACAAACCGAGCGCTTTACCATCGGACCATAAAATTGGTTCTTAATATTCAATGGTGGCGGGTTCTATTTGAACTTGGGTTTAAAATAGGGCGGCGGTAAATGGGGGCCAACCCCTAAGGGCCAACCCCCACGCAATGTGACCGGGGTCAAGAACCGTGGTCTTAAAGGCCTTAACCACGGGCGCCAACGGATTATGCTAACCGCCTGTTTAACTTCACATGTGACCACAAAAACTTAAACTTTATGCCACGGTTTATTTAAACTTCAGAGTTTGTTTTATGCGATGGTTTGTTAACCAAAAGGCTGACGGTTAATCTGCGTGGAAGGCATTTGGCCACGTTAACTCGAAATTTAATGCCAAGTTAAACCATTTGCCAAGTTTGGTGTAGATTCTGTTAAATTTGGAGTTTGGCCAGTTTTAGTCGGACTATCTACAGTTAGCCCACATTTAGTGGGATTCTTAATTAACATTGGGAAAAATATTGTTTGGAGCATAACTTTTGAGGCTCTGAACCTTTTGGAACGATTTTTTTTTTTTTTTTTTTTTTTTTTTTTCGGGTAGTCAAAGCATTCTGAATCCATGGAAACAGTTTTTAGAGCCATTGGAGTTAATCTTTAGTCCCTTTTTCTTCAGGGAAGCAATGAGAGCCATGAAGGCCAAGAGGGAGTTCGAGCTGTGCTGAGTTATGGTTAACCATTGGAGGTGAACAAAAAGTCATTTTCGACTATTTTTCAGCATTCCAAAGTCATTTAGATAGGTTCCAGAGGAATTAGAGGTGTTCTACAACCATTTTAGCTTCAGGGAAGCTTTTTGAGCCACTAGGGCCATTTTGGTAATAGAGTTGTATTGGGTTGTACCTCTCTGTTTGAGGTGAACCAAAGATTATTTTCAGCTATTTTCCACCTTTTGAAATCAATGGAAAAGGTTTTAGAACTATTTGAAGACATTCAGAGGCCGAAAACCTTCAGGATAATTTTCGGGGCCACTAGGGCCATTTTGGGGTTGGAGCTGTTTTGAGTTGTACCTTTCTGTTTGAGGTGAACCAAAGATCATTTTCAGCTAATTTTGATCTTATAAACCTAATGAAAGAGGTTTTAGACTTGTTTGAGGACTTCTACAGCCCTAAAAGCTACAGAGGAGTTCAAAGAGTCGTCAGGGCCTTATTGAAGAAATCATTTTTTATGATCATGAGTGTTAACTTCTACAAGTTCTAAAGATATAGTCTGTAAAGGGTTAGGTAGCCTCTGGATCTCATCCTTTATTAAAGGTGACATATCCAGTAAATTCACCTACAGTCAATCTCTGGATTAGATCTAAGTATTTTTTTTATGCAACAAGACATGGAGAATTTTGCACACATTTAATTTAATGGAAATGGATACCTTGCACACATTTTCAAGTACTTCCATTTTCATATCACTCCCTTCAAGGTAAAAGTCAACTTTGAGATTCCAATATTTGAAGGCTAGATAGATGAAGATGCCATAGATAGATGGTTAAATCTGTTGGAAGGATATGTTCCAGTTCATGATTTTTCTAATAGGAAAAATATTAGTTTTGCACTCCTCAAAGTCCCCCCCCCCCCCGCGCCCCGCCCCATGTCAAGGACTAGTGGGAAACATACAATGAATAGAGGGACAAGAGAGAACCCTCTCTATTTTTAGCTGCACCCACTTGGAGTTATTTCTAAGATTCCATCAAGGAACAACATTACCTCACGGGGAGCTATGAGGATAGGTACATACAATGGACCACTCTCTGGCAGCAAAGGGGTCGAGATGTGCATGAGCTTGCAAATCTATTCCATACCCTACACACAATGTTGGGTATCAAATATTCAGAGAAAATTTTGGTGCTCAAGTACCACAGTTTTTTTGTATAAATACATTCAAGAGGGAATGGATTTCCTAGACATCTCACTTGGTGCATCATACCAATATGCTGCCAAGATCAAGCAGAAATTTAAATAAAAGAAGCAAGAATTTGCATCTATGAATATGAGGCAAGGGAAATGTGCCCCCAAACTTCATAAAAAAGGACAAAGCCAAGACGGGGCGACCTAGGACAACCTTCTGAATATGCAAGAAAAGTACAACACCAAGAATATAAAGAAGGACACGGGAAAGTGGTTTAAGTTCCATAAGATTCCCACTCACAAAACAATTGAGTGTCGAGCCAAGAAGTCACTATGGGATGAGCTAAAGGCTTTTGAATTAAATGCATGTTTCAACTTTGAGTCAGAACCTGACAAAGGGAATGAAAAAGGGAAGCAGATTATTGACGCAGGGTGTGCATGTAGACCTAGCCAAGGTACAAGTAATTTACGATTGGCCAACCCCAACCACTCTAACAGAGCTTCGCAAATTTATGTGTCTTACCAACTTATACCACAGGTTCACATTGGGATTCTCTCATATCACTTATCCAAAAATACCACTGACCCTTGTAGTTCATATAGACATAAGGGAAGTTACAGAATGATTTCCATCAGAAATGGTCCACATACCTGCAATGGCTCCATTTGAACATTAAGTACAAGAAGGGAAACACCAACACTGTTGCACTCGTGGTGCTGACCATTGTGCTAGACTCGTGTGGGCACAAGACTTCTGGGTGGCTGAATCTTTACAAGAGTGATTCATAATTAAACAACACATACAAGATGCTCCTGGAAGGAAAGAAATTTCCAAATTATCACCTCCAGGATGCACTGTTATGCCACCCGGGACACCTTTGTGTTCCTAGAAGCAAGTGTGCTAATATGATTTGGGAGGCACACTATAGTCAGTTCGTTGGACATCTCAGGGTAGAGAAAACAGTGGCAGTACTACAGAAGTGTTTTTATTGGCCGAACCTTCGTCGGGATGATGGAAAGAACATCAGATCCTACATTTCCTGTGTCATTTCCAAACGAACCATGAAGAAGTAAGGCCTATATACTCCTTTGCCTACTACTAGTAGAACTTTGAAATCCATTTTGATGGATTACATGTGGGGCCTTCCTTCTAATAAGCATGGAAACAACTATGTTTTTTTGTTCGTTGAAAAATTCTCTAAGATGGCCATTCTGGTGACCTGCAAGAAGAGTATCACAACATAAGCTACTACTAAGCTCTTTTTTGAATGAGTATGGGTACACATTGGGATCCCAAAGTCCATTATCTCAAATTGGGACAATAGGTTCCTAAGCACATTTTGGTCAAGTCTCTATCCGATGTTGGATACCTTTCTCATTAAGTCCATGAATTTCCACCCCCAAACTGATGGCCAAATAGAGGTCGTCAACAGGATGATCGTACACATTTTTTTCATGTAAAACTTGAAGCATACACGCACATGGAATGAAAGCCTCCCCTATGTCCAAGATAGATACAAAAGAGCTCTCCATAGCTCAACTGGCCATAGCCCCTTTTAGGCGGGGTTAGGATTCCAGCCACTATGTCCCATTGATGTGGCCATACCATTTGTAGCTACTTAGGAAGATTCAACTCATGTCTAGTCTGAAGCTGACAGGGCTAACATCTTCACTGAGTGTGTTCAACACATCCTCCACTGGGTCCATGACATATTGGATAGAGCCAATGCTAACTACAAGCAGTGACATGATCAACATTGGGTGCCAGACAAGTTTTAGGTGGGAGACAAAGTTTGGCTACATTTGCAGAAGGAGTGCCTCATTGGGCTCCACCGCAAGATTCACTCGCTCTAATATGGGTCGTACATCATCACCAAAGTTGTAGGGGAAAATGCCTTCGAGCTCAACCTTCCACCATTCCTTTTCTCGCACCCAGTTTTCAATGTGGACTTCCTTCGGCCATACTTTCCACCATTATTTGACACGCCCTACATTGTAGAACAACTCACACCAATAGATTTAAACCCAGACTGCATGGAACATGCCAAAACTGATCGGATCATGGAAACACATATGAAGGAAACTTGTAAATAGAGGATCCATCTATATCGAGTTGTCAAATTAGGTCAACTCCTTCACCAAGTGAAGTGGTTCACTAGGGAACATGTTCAACATAAATTTCTCACCTCATGGAGAATCTGCATGCAATGGGGACCATTTCTTCCTAAGGAGGGAGAACTAATCCATGTAGATATTGGTGGCCTCCTTCCAGTAGAGCTCATAATTTTCTTGTTTATACCATCATTTACTACTTTTAGCAGTTTTTCTGGTCCTGAACTCCTTAAGCAGTTTTGACCCCCTTAATGACATTGTTTTGAGGTCTGCGACAAGTATATTGTTGTAGGAATGCAAAAAATTCGGTAGTACTTGGAGAGATATTTCCAGCAAGGTACATATGCACCAAATAGAGATAATATGACCAATTTACGACCCTCAGAAATTGGTTTCCCAACTAACCCCAACGGGGCCCACAAACTCTTGGCGTTCCATCTCGTAGGGTTAGGGCTTTGGTTGTTTAGGGTTTTCTCTTGTTTTTCAATAATAAAAAGGCCCTTGAGCCTCATTGAAACATAGTTCAGAGGCATGTATATTCCACATGTCTTCTTAGAGATAAGCTACCATCACCCAATCTAGTTTATTTTCATTATGTCTGTAATCGTATTTCAGTTCTTCGATATTAATGAAATCAAGTGTTATTTCTACTACATATTTCTATTTATGGCTATATATTTATTATTTTTTGTTAATTTTTAACTTCAAATCAATGGTCTCACAGCAGTCTACTTGTTATCTATTTTTCTTTGCATGTCCCCAATAAAGTTAGGGTAAAAGGAGTTAGGGCTCGAACTGGTTGAACCTTTGCCAGACCAGCCTCACAAACCCCGCCGAACTCCCATGGTGGAAGATAATAATGATGAGTTAGCAAGAGATACTTTCAAAATATTGCTTGAAGAATCCCTCGAGTGACAGGGGAACACAATGATGGACAAATTTTCCCAAATCATTTCGTGGATACCCATAGGCTACACATCTTCATCCGACGGTCACTCTGGAGGTGCCACTCCCTTCAAGGTATAAGTCAACTTTGAAATCCCCATATTTGAAGGCGAGATAGATGCAAGCACCATAGATAGATGGTTAAATCTATTGGAGGGATATTTTTCAATTCATGATTTTTCCAATAGGGAAAATATTACTTTTTCACACCTCAAAGTGCCCCCCCCCCATGTCAAGGACTAGTGGGAAACATACTGTGAACAGAGGGACGAGAGAGAAACCTCACTATTTTCAGTCATACCCACTTGGAATTATTTCTGAGATGCCATCAAGGAACAATGTTACCTCATGGGGAGCTATGAGGACAAGTGCATATAATGGGCCACACTATGGAATCAAAGGGGTGAAGATGTGCATGAGATGAAGAATATGTTTTATACCCTATGCACAAAGTTGGGTATCAAATATTCAAAGAAAAATTTGGTGCTAAAGTACCACAGTTGTTTGTATAAATAAATTCAAGAGGAAATGGAGTTCCTTGACATCTCCACGCTTGGTGCATCATACCGATATGCTGCCAAGATCGAGAAAAAAATTAAAAAAAAGAAGAAATAATTTGGATCTACGAATTTGAAGCAAGGGAAATGCACCCATAAATTGCAGAACAAAGGACAAAGCCAAGGCAGGGTGACCCAAGACAACCCACCGAATCCGCAAGCAAATTACAACACCATGAAGACAAAGAAGGACATGGGAAACTGGTGTAAGTTCCATAAGAGTCCCACTCACAACAAAAGTGAGTGTCGGGCCAAGTAGTCATGGTGGCCAAGCTAAAGGCTTCCAAATCATATGCATGCTTTAACTCTTAGTTAGAACTCGACAAGGGGAATGACAAAGGGAATCAAATTATTGACGTGGAGCCCAGTGCCACCATTGCCACAACCAAGATCCAAAAGGATGAGCCCGAAGATCTAAAGGAGGGGGAGCGCCTCTTCCATTTTGAGATGTGGGTGACGGGTTATCTGCTACAATTAATTTTTGATAGCAAGATCCAAAAAAACCTCATTTCAGCACAGGTTGTGAAGTGGTTGGGCCTACCAACCACAAAAAACCCATAGATGTACACCTTCAGTTCGCTTCACCAAGGACGCGATCTTCGTGTCAGCCAACAATTCCTCCTTCCCTACAACATCAATCCCTTCACAGATAAGTTACTATGTGATGTTTCTCCTCTTGAATTTTCTGATGTTTTATTAGTCCAACCATACTTGTGGAAGTGAAATGTTGTGTATGATTCTAGGCCTCACACTGTTATTATTACTTTTGGTAATAAGTTATACAAGATACTGAAGGTAGCATTGCCTACTTCCATCTCTTTGATCATTGTGAAGCAATGCAGTAAGATCATTTATCAAACAAGAAAAATTATTTTACGTATGATTCACCCTTAGTGAAAGAAGAATATTTTGGCCATGATCTCTAGACAAGGATCCCTGTGTGGCAACAACAGATGGAAAAGGTCATAGACTAGTATAGGGACATCTTCACCTCACCCATAGGGGTACCTCTACAATGTCAAATCAAGCACTCCGTCGATATGACCCATGACGCATCGCTACCCAATGGACCGATCTATCGACACTCTGCTATGTAAAACGATGAAATCAAGATGAAGATTCAGGATATTTTGTAGAAAGGGCACATCAGTCCAAGTCCATCACCCCGTGGGAGCCTCATCATGTTGGAGGTAGAAGAAGGACGCCACCTGGATACTCTATATTTACTACCGGGTGTTGAACAAGATCACTGTCTGAAATGGGTATCCAATCCCAAATATTGATGACCTTCTGGACCATCTCAAGGGGGTTAAATATCTCAGCAAGATTGACTTAAAGTCAAGTTATCACCAGGTGCCAATTGAACCCTCCGATGTGTGGAATATTTCCTTCAAATACAAAGAGGGAATTTTTGAATGGTTGGTCATATCTTTAGGGTTGACACATGCCCCCACGACCCTAATGAGGCTAATGGATGATATCTTGCGACCATTTAGCAACTCATTCGTGGTGGTGTATTTAGAATACATCCTAATATTTAGCCATAGTTGGGAAGAGCACCTCTACCATATTTGACAGATCCTCCAAACCCCACGACAACACAAGTTATGTTCCAATTTAGAGAAATCCACTTTTGGTATGACCCATGTTCAATATCTGGGGCACATCATTGATGAGCGGGTTTTGCATGTGGACCCAACTAAGATAAAATTCATTCGATATTTTCCAGCCCTAACTACTCTAATAGAGCTCTGCAGCTTTCTGGGCCTTGGAAATTTCTACTCCAGGTTCGTGTTGGGATTCTCTCATTTCACTTGGCTTTTGAGTCACATCGCCAAGGGAGGAGTGAAAGAAAATTTATTTTGGTCTTAATCCCAACAAAAGTAATTTTTCGAGTTGAAGCATCACCTCTGCTCTAGACTAGTGCTCACATTACCAAACCTATATCAACCATTTGAGATTGAGAAAGATTCCTCCCACTATCTGATTGGTGCAGTTCTTACTCAGCAAGGGAATCTAGTGGCAAATCATTGTGGGACACTTTCAGACATAGTCTACCTATGACAAAGAGATGTATTCCATTTTGCAGGCCTGCCAATAATGGAAGCATTACATTATGGGGAAGGATACAGTCATCCACACAGACCATCGACCCTTGTAGTTCATATAGACACAATGGAAGTTGCAAAATGATCACCATTATAAAGGGTCGAAAAACCTGTAAAAATTCCATTTGAACATTAAGTACAAGAAGTGCAACGCCAACAATGTTTCATACTGCCTCAAGTGACCATCGATCATGGCGTTGACCACTATGCTAGACTCTTGTGGGAATGAGAATTCGGGGTGGACGAATCTTTACAATAGTGATCCAGAATTCGAGAACACATACCATATGCTCCTGGAAGGAAACCAAGTTCCAAATTATCACCTTCAAGATGCACTGTTATGCCACAAGGGACACCTTTATGTTCCTTCAAGCGAGCATGCCAATATTATTTGGGAGGTGCACTACGATTGGTTCGCTAGACATTTCAGGGTAGATAAAATAGTGGCAGTACTAAAAAAGTGTTTTTATTGGCCGAACCTTCATCAGGATGTTGGGAAGTACATCAGATCCCACACTGCCTATGCCATTTCCAAACCGACCATAAAATCAAGACCTATATACTTTTCTTCCTACTCCTAATCGACCTTGGGAATCCATCTCCATAAATTATTTGTTGGTCCTTCCTTATACTAAGCATGGAAACAACTTCGTTTTTGTGGTCGTCGATAGATTCCCTAAGATTTCCATTCTAGTAGCTTACAATAAGAGTATCATTGGATAAGCCACTACTAAGCTCTTCTTTGAACAGGTATGGGTACACTTTGGGATGGCACACTCCATTATCTTAGATCGGGATAGTAGGTTCCTAAGTAAATTTTAATCAATTCTCTGGCTAATGCTGGATACCAAGCTCCCTAAGTCCACAACTTTCCACCCCCAAACTTATGGCCAAGCAGAGGTCTTCAACAGGATGATCATACACATTCTATGCATGTACAACTTGAAGCATCCATGCATGTGGGTTGAAAGCCTCCCCTATGTCCAACAAAACTACAACAAAGGTCTCCATAGCTCAACTGGCCACAACCCCTTTCAGGTGGGGTTTGGATTCCAACCACTATGTCTCATTGATGTGGCCATACCATTTGTAGTTACTCAGGAAGATTCGTCTCATGTATAGTCTGAAGTTGATAGGGATTAAAACTTCATTGAGTGCATTCAATACATCTTCCAACAGTCCCATGAAATATTGGATAGAGCCAATGCTAAGTACAAGCATCGACATGATCAACATCGGATGCCACACAAGTTCTAGGTGTGAGACAAGGTTTGGCTACATTTGTAGAAGGATTGCCTCGTTGGGCCCCACAACAAGAATTTCCCTCTCCGATATGGGTCGTACACCATCACGAGGGATATAGGGGATAATTCCTTCAAGCTCAACATTCCAGCATTCCTTGGCCTGCACCCAATGTTGAATGTGGAGTTCCCTCAACCATATTTTCCACAATTACTTGACACATTAGACATTTCAGAATAACTCACACCAACATAGTTAAACGTAGACTGCATGGAACATGTTGCAACTGATCGGATCACGGAAAAGTAGATAAAGAACACTCACCAACAGAGGATTCAACAATATTGAGTTGTCAAAGTAGGTCAACTCCTTCACCAGGGCAAGCAGTTCACTAAGGACCAGGCTCAACAAACTTTTCCTCACCTCATAGAGGATATGCATGCAATGGGGACCATTGCTTCCTAAGAGGGGAGGACTGATCTAGGTACTCATAAGTAAAACAAGTCTCATTTCCAACCTTCCAATGGTTACACTCAAATTCAATTTAACTTAGATACCTTTAAATAAGACACATATGTCATGGCTCTTAATTAATTAAAACCATTTATGCAACGACCCCTCTTTAAATAGATGAAAAGAGTGTACCATTCAACACGTGATAGAGTTTTCTTAATAAATTCATATGTTGATCCCACTTCATGAGGGAAAGAAGTAAGTCAAAATAACAATGTCGAATGTATTTCTCCAATACTTAACTACTCAAAATAAAAATAAAAGATTCTAATTCCATTGGGAAGGAAGGTGATTTTAATAGGCTATCATTTAATTAAGTAATCTTAACTCTCAACCCAAAGTACAACCCATCAATCAATTTACATTCCCAACCACCAACCTAACATCCTCGGGAATGAAAGAGGCACACCCTAGGAATGCATATAATCATATGGCCCTAAGGAACATAAGAAAATATAATGACATGACGTGTACAATATGTATGGCCTATGTGTGAGCTCATGGAATATGTATAAACTATATATGACTTATCAATGGTGAGAAGACCTATGTGCAACCTTCCATGGAGTGTAAATTTCATGTATAGCCATGGCTTCAACAACTACAAGTCTTCAATCATCAAAATGATTGACAAATAGAATTAGAAACTTAGTATTAACTTGCAACAATTAATTAACAGTATTCTTAGATCTTCAACTTCTTGAAAATAAAATGGCGAACGTAACAGAGTTGTTGGTTCTCTTCAATTTCTAATGGATAATGAAATTATGGAGTGCAATAACAAAGCTATAATTGTCATATTCATCCATTTAATTGGGTTAGCAACATTATCCAATAACTATTAATGATAAAAATTATCAAAATAAACACTTATGAAATATTCTCACTACATATAAAATCTGTCACATAATGGACACAAAAATTTTAACCTAGAAATTTAAATGGGAAAACCAATTTTGAATGTTTGATTAATTTTTATTTTGACAATCTCTAGTTACAATGCAACTCATGGCTCTATAGCCAGTGGACAATTTGCACAACTCCTTTACACATGAGGGTTTCACCTTATTTACCAATACATTACAATGTTTATTCATAAAGGGGTTTTAAATTGTAAAATATAGAGTCAATATATTGGAGGTATTGCATGGGTGGGGAGGAGGGTGGATGGGGGGTACGGGAGGTTTATATATACAAGGGTGTATAAAATGGGGTATTTGGTATATATAAATATATATATATATATATATATATCGAAAATATGGTTTTTTTATAGAAATTTGCATTTGGAGGGGACTCAACAATAAGAATTTTGGAGGTTTTATCAATATCTAGTGAGACCAGAGGTTACGATAAAAAAATACAAGCTATAGAACCTTTTCTTACCTCAAATGCAATGTCAAACTCGGATATAGTCATCTTGCTACGATAAATAATTTTGAACCTACACTAAAAATAGAGGAAAAACAAATTTAATCAAATAAAAAGAATTACATCAATTGTACTATTACATTCAATGTTTCTTACACTACCAAGTAAGTGTCCCTTGTGCCTTCATATATATTGGACTAGAAAAAATCTTGTGATATATCAATTTCCCAGTTGTCATTTTGGTCCTCATTTTCTTCATTTTGAACTCAATCTTTTCTAGATGGACTATATTTTTTATCCTTCAAACTATCGTGTTTTCTATCAAGTCCGTCAGAGAAATTTGTTATATTTTTTTCACCCTTTCTATCACAATCTAATTGTCAAAGAGCTAATGCTCTTTCATATGGAATATTGTTATTGTCATACTTTGTTACAAATAATCTTAAACATATATCCATATGTTTATCAAGCTTGTTCCTCAACTTTGAATTCAAAAATGATAGTGCACTAAACATTCTCTCATCCTCCATTGATCCCAAAATCATGCTTTGACACATATTTTTTAATTTGAAATATTCTGATATATATTCTTTTATGCATTGGATGACACCAAAAATACTCTATAATCTTGTTATTTCGCCATATTCTAGAGGATTCTCCAAAACATGAAATTGTCTCTACATTCATTCAACAAAGTGTGTGGCTTGTGGAAACAATTTTTATGAATCCGAAATAACTTGAATCTATTCTCCATGTATTTGGAACTTATGTAAAAATGGTGCACCAAAGTTTTTAACTTAGCTATGAAGACATATTTTAAATTGTTTTAGCACTGTCGATTATTCCAATAATAAGGATACACCATAGACATGGACTCCAATAATTCATGTCAAGGAAATCATTCACTTATCTTTGGTGTTAGTGATTGTGCAATTTCTGTCAAGTTGTCTCTCGCTAAAATGACAACATTATCGAATAGGTCCCTTGTCACGACGCATTATTTGGTGAATCGTCTTATGTGATAAATATAATGAAAGGAACCATATATCCATCTACTTCCATACATAATATCTTTTTTTCATCAGACTTCAATTTTTTTTAGTATTTTATATATTGATGAGTGCATTCTAATTTGTAAATTGTGGACTTGGAAGGGACTTCAAAATTATATAGAAATTATCCAACGAAATACATGCTAATTTTCTTGAATTTTTGTATTTGCAATATATATTGTGCAACTTTGAGACATTTTCACACGAAAATTCATTTCATCTAGCATAGGAAGAATCCCACTCAATATTAATAATGTCTCTATATCAGTTAATCAAAAGAGAAGATCTTGAACTTTGTCTACATTGAAGGGATTTTCATACATCACCCATGCCAATGATTAATACCTACTGCATAGTCTTTGATATGATCCATTCAATGAGATTCATATTGTATGAACATATTTTAATAGCATGTTTCCATTCGTAACATTGTCAACAAATTTTTGAAACCCTGAAAATTGTTCGGAACTGCAACAAAAGCATACATGAGCTTATCATACAAGTTCTTCAACTTTTGAAATCAAAGAAAACTTGTTTACTATTTTAATTTCAAGATTCATCCTATGAGCTATACAATAAATACTTAGCATATACGGTAAACCTGATAATTGTAGTCTAACACAAAGGCCATTTTCTCTATCCTTGCATTATTGATGCTTCATCTTCTCTAATACATTTTAAATGCAAGATTAATCCTATGAGCGATACAATCAATACTTAACATATATGGTGAAGTTGAGTCTAAAACAAAGTTCATTTATCTATCCTTGCATTATTGATGCTCCATATGCTATGATGCGTACCAAATTTTTGCAACAATTAAATTATCTACACCACAAATTTCCTTCAAACTATTAATAAGAAGTTCATGAATATTTTCTGTTGGAGAATTATACCTCATTTTATGAATCTCAAGTAGATGCAAATGCCTAATATGGTTATTAAACATATATATACTCATTCAAATCCATGAAGTGTTATCAATAGTTGTAAATTCATCCAATGAAACTGACAAAAAGATAGCATTTGGAATCTTTTGTTTTATATCATCATTTTCTACTTTAGCTAGATATCTTGCCCAGATCCAACCACTTGTTATTGACTAATATGAAGATGGAAAATTTGACACCTTAAGAATAGAAAGGTATTTAATATAATGTGGATATATTTTCATTGGAAAACCTTTAGATATGATGTGAAATACAATGCTTAATTTTATCATCTTGGATAACAATTTTCTTTCCATTATCTTTCAAAATAAGATTTGATGGTTCCTCCACTTGCCTCAAGCTTTCCCTTATTAAATATTTCGTATATTCATCTTCAAATTTAACATGTCGGCATTCCTCCAAATATTTCTATCTAATAATACATTTCTCCTCACCTTTTACAATTTTCTTTCCATACACCTTTCATACATGTTTCTCTATTGTATCTAACTTATTTTGAGATTTCGGTTCCTTTCAAGTTTTCCAACTACATGCATTGCATCTAACTTCTTGCGAATTATAATTCTCATTTTTTAGAGGCACTTTTTGAATATATGGAAATCTTGTGCACTAATATATATAAAAGTTCGCCCTATGTGCCATTGCTCTTTTTTTTTTTTTCTATGAATTTGTTTTATCCTTTCCCAAGGAAAAAACCTTCAACATCTTCATTTTGAATTTCTAGTGAACCACATAAAAATTAATTTTTTGGTGGGTAAGTTATCTACAGGGGTTCTAAACTAATGGAAGCAGTCTTCTGTGATTTATGACAAGGAATGTTTTAACAATGCATCTCTTCAAGTTTCCTTGTGGGATGACTAAGTGGTTGGTACAATAAGATGTTATCCCCTCCACGTAATTTGAAATCTCAAAGATACATCTTTAACTTATGATAATGCTCAAGGAGTAAGCTCCCCCACCCTACTCTAGATTACTCCAAAAAAAAGCAATACACTCATTCATTTATAATTAAAACAAACCTTTATTGATAAAAAAAAAGTAACTAATAATCTCTTGCATCAATAATTGAAAAAAACTAATCTCTTACATCAAGAATATATATTTATGAATGAAAAATAATAGCAAGTTTATTTCTTCCTCTACTTAAGTTCTATTTTTGGAAAACATAATAATTTGTGTGGAATATACAAGTTGAAAATTGTGAACAATGACAGCAATTATGACTTGATCCAAAAACTTCCCTACTAATTACCATTAAAAAAATTTACATCAAATAAAATAAATATTATAAAATCATGACTAATAATAACCTTTATTATTATTTTAAAATTTTATAATAACAATTTATTTTTTATCCCAAAAAAACATTTTTTATATAATTTTTTAAATGCATCACAAAAATCGATCACATAAATATGATTATTATTTTATTATTTTTACACTATCCAATAAATAAAATAGAATGATACAAATTTTCCTTGAAGTAAATTTCAACATCATTCTTTTCCCTCCAATCTTTTTGAACTTTTACGGTTTCCAAATCTGGTATTTTATCTATCCCCATGAGCAATCTCTTCAGTGACTCGCAATCTGTTATGGTCAACATGTGAAGTTTAGGCATAGTTTGTTCATTCCACACAAAATTTGATGATGAAATTTCCAGACTCTCTAACATAGGCAATTCCAGCAACCTCAAACTTTCTAGCATCGGAAAACCGCTTCCACTTCCCAATGTACCGATCCCTAACTCCTTCAACTTAATGCAGCGGCATAATGAAAATGCCCTTAAATTTGACAATCTTTCCAGTGAAGGAAGCTTCTCGAGTTGAAAACATGTATCCAAATATAACCTTTCCAATTGTAGAAACTCACAAATACAATTGGATAGACTTCTACCTTGGTAATTTTCAAGCACAAATCTCTGCAGTTTTTTCCTGCTCTGCATGTCTTGAGGGAGATCCTCCACCACATCATCGTCATCCACATCGAATGCCAATGTCGACTCCCTCAACTCCACCCAACTTACCATTATTCCCACTTTAATTCCTGCCCGCATTCCCTATACCTCAATTCCTGCCTTTACATGTACAGAAAGCTCCGTCAAATTTGGGCAATTTATGAGATCCTTCAAACTGCAAACACCACTCTTCACTTCCATTTTACTCTTCTCTGATGTCCAGAATTGCAATATATTCAATGATGTAAGTTGAGAGATCTCATGGGGAATCCCTGTTAGGCTACGACAGTCGGTTAACCTTAAGGTCTTAAGGTTTTCAAGAGCTCATATATTACAAGGCAATGATTCTAGATTTCTATAGCTATGAAGATCCAAACACTGAAGCTGAGAAAGATTGCATATGTCTTCAGGTAAATTCTTGATTAAGGTGTTCCAAAAACTGAGAAACTCAAGCTGTCTAACATGCCACAATGATATAGTCAACGATTCTAATTGGGTGCCAGATAGATCCAGAACCCTTAGAGAGTTGAGATTGACTAAAAATCCATTTGGAACTTCTCTTAAACTTTCATTATATCTCAAGATCAAAGTGAGGAGGTTGGGGTAGCTGAAATCTGTTGGCAAAACAAAAATATTATTATGCCCAATTGCTATTCTTTTGCAATTTCCAACCTCTTTCCGAGCCAGAAATTCTTTGAGGTTTTTACCTGTCCTGAAGAAACACTGCTCTTCCTTCTCGGCAATATAGACTGCCAGGTTATGGATAACATCGTGAACCTCTATCCTCCTATACCCATCATCATCATAAACATTCTGAAACAAGCAGCGGTCTACTAATAACTCTATATACCTGAGTCCTATGTCCATTAAATAGCTGGTCTCTCTACTATTGACCAGTCCTTCCCCTATCCAAATTTCAACCAAGACGTTCACAGTAATTTGCAAATCTTCGGGAAAGGTAGCATAATATAAAAAACAATTCTTCAAGACGGTGTTAGACAAACAATCATAGCTCCATTTTAGCCGTGAATAGAGAGCTTGATCAACGCTGTTGTATCCTATGAAACCATGATCCATAATTTTCATCTGATTGAGAACAAGATGCCACTCATTTACACTTGTCTTACCCTTCATGGCTGCCGCTACAGCATTTATAGCCAACGGAAAACCGTTACATTCTCCAGCAATTTTTGTGGCCACATTGTTGAAAATATTAAAGTCGCCTGTGTACCCTGTGCGGTAGAAACAGAGTATAACAGAGGCAACAACAGAAGGTTGAGTGTACACTTTTGTGCATTCAAGAGAAATGGAGAAAACTGTGAAGAGGAATTTAATGTTTATGGGCAACAACCACCATTGCAGAGGAGAATTTATGTTTGTATGGGCGTAGCCATTTTTTCAGAGGAGAAGTGAAGACTTTCGTGGTTAAACCACACAACAACGGAGTTTTATTTAAAATAGTCACTTCGGGCTTTTAAGCCCTCAACAACAAAATATGAAAAAATTTGTTCAAACGCGCCAAGTATTTTTAATTTTTGAATGGGGCACGTCATAGTGGTCCCCACCATCTCTTAGATTGTAATCGCAAGTTTCTTTTTGAGTAAGTGTCTTGTTGATATGAAGTGTTCCGATGCGATGCGATTATTGCAATCGCAAATCGCAAAGGAACGATGTATGTTTCGCCATCCGAAATTGTTTCCGCCGATTGAGTGCTTGCGATGCGATCGTAATCACTCAATCGCAATCGCTCATCGCAATTGCATTCACCAACCGCACCATCAGCCATATGTTGTATTCATTGAAAATTTGTGATACGATTGTCACAATTGCACATCGCAACATCACTTAACCATTTCCACCTACCACATATGATTTTTGTTGATGCGATCACCGATGTCGCTAATCGCACATTGCAATCGCAAAGGTTATTCTGCTTATGTTTTCCGCTTATGTGTTTCAGTGTGATGCAATGCACCGATGCGATGTGGTCCCACCACAATCACTCATTGTGCAATCGCAACATCGCTAATCGCAACATCGCAAGTCTGTTGTTCAAAGCCAATTGTTCCGCCGATCGCCGATTGTCGATTGCGATGTGAGCTCCACTTGTACATCGCGCAAAAGAAGTTTTAGGTTAAAGTTTTATTTATTTCTTTGTATTTTATGTTTTATGTTCCGCCGCGCCATGTAAACTGAAAAGCCCGTAGGCTTATTTGTAATTGCATTGCATTGTATTGTAGTGTTGTATTGCTTTGTAAGCCTGCAGGCAGAGAAAAACACAATGAAGACTAGAGAGCAATGTTTTGTGCATTTTTGAGAGACAGAGAAAACCAGAGAGCACTGTGTCTGTAGCAGTCTTAATCATATTTTGTGAATCCCTCAGAGAGGAAGAAATATATCATTTTGTAATAGTTTTAGTTATGTTAATGAAATATAAAGCATTTTTTATGCAATCTCTGTCCAACAGTAAATGAATTTAATACTATTCTCTATGTTAGAAGGAGAGTATTATTCTCTCAGTCCTTTGTTCTGGAATTATCAGAAATTTCAACATGGTATCAGAGCTAATCCAGGCTCTTTGAAGGTTTCAAAGAAGTTGAAGGAAGAAGAAGATTTGTTGCAGCAGTTCTCCAGCAGCGTGAAGGCTCAGCAGAAGATTAAGTCCAGGTATTTCTAAAAAAAAACAGAGTTTTTGTTTTGTTTAAAAGAGCATTCCTCAGAGACAGAGTTTGTCTTTTAAATAAGGAAAGACAGTTTGTTTGAAAAACACAGTCAATTTTATTTCAGAGTTTAGTTTATAAGCAATGGCTGGACCAAGCACTAGTATGAGTATTGGAAATACTCAGCTTCCACAATTTAATGGGAAGAACTATGATTATTGGGCCATTACCATGAGAGCCCTATTTTCCTCACAAGACTTATGGGAATTAGTCGAAGATGGTTTTGATGAACCAGTTTATGAGCAGGCTCTTAATGCCTTAACACAGGTAGAGAAGGATTTATTGAAGCGTAATAGGAAGAAGGACTCTAAAGCCCTCTTCTATTTGTATTAAGAAGTACATGAGAGTGTGTTTCCAAGGATAGCAGTAGCTAAGAGATCCAAGGATGCATGGGATACTCTGAAGATAGCCTATCAAGGTATGGAGAAAGTGAAGACAACAAAACTACAATTACTGAGGAGAGATTTTGAAACTCTATGTATGAAAGAGTCTAATAACATAGACTCATTCTCCACACATGTGATTGGGATGGTCACACAGATAAGGTCCCATGGAGAAACACTTGAGGAAAGAAGGATTATGGAGAAACTATTGAGGAGTCTACCCTCAAAGTTTGATGTTATTGTTACCACCATAGAAGAGACAAAGGATCTCTCAAAGTTCACAGTAGATGAACTTCATGCATCGCTAATGACTCATGAACAAAGATTGGAAAGATCAGTAAACCCATCTCTAGAGCATGTCTTCAAGATCCAGATGCCTTTTGGAAGAGGAAGAGGTCAAGGTAGAGGAAGAGGAAGAGGCAGAAGCCAAAACAAAGGAGGAAGGAACAACCCTTCACATTCACATGGAAGGAGTAGCAATCAAAATCAAAGCCACAGCTAGTGCAACAGCCAACAAGGTGGACACCAACATGCTCATCAACAAAGGTATGACAAATCCAATATCCATTGTCATTATTGCAAGAAATATGGGCACTATGCCAATTAATGTAGGAAAAATAAAATTGACATGAATAATAGGTAGCATGCTAATGTAGCAAGAGAAGAAAAAAACCCAAAGAATGTGTTGTTAACCTGTAATGTAGCACAATATAGACAAGATGATGTATGGTTCTTAGATTCAGGATGTAGTAATCACATGACTGGAAACATAGCAATGTCTTCCAATCTTGATGAAAAAGTTAAATAAGAAGTAACAACAGGAGCTGATACTAAGATCTCTGTAAAGGGAAAAGGCAGAGTTAGTATTTGTGCATGAAATGGTGAGCAGAAATTTGTGCTAGATGTATACTATGTTCCTAGCTTGAAGTGTAATATTTTGAGCGTTGGGAAGCTCTAAAACAAAGGTTACAATGTATTCTTTAAGAATAATGTGTGCACAATAATGGATATACATCCAAGCAAGAAGATTATTGTTGAAATACAAATGACCAACAATAGAATGTTTCCACTCAAGCTCAATACTGACTTGAAAGGAAAAGGAAAGAATGTAGCAGCTGTAACTCAAGAGGTCTTTCAAAAGGAAGTGAAAGATGAGAATTGGTTATGGCACTTGAGATTTGGACATCTCAATTTCAGAGGATTGAATTTGTTGCACAGAAAAGGAATGGTAAGAGGACTACCATTGATTGAAAAACTGGACAGCCTGTGTGAAGGCTGCATCTTGGGAAAACAACACAGAGAAAAATTTCCATCAGGAAAGAGCATAAGGGCGAAAGCACTCTTAGAAATCATTCATTCATATTTATGTGGGTTGATGCAAACAGCATCAGTTTTAGGCAGAAATTACATGTTGACCTTCATTGATGATTTCACAAGGAAATAATGGGTTTATTTCCTGAAATACAAAAGTGAATTCTTTGAGAAAATTTTCCACCTTAAAGCTATAGTAGAGAAACAAAGTGGGCAACATATCAAAGTTCTTAGAACTGATAGAGGAGGTGAATACATCTCAAAAGATTTTTTGCGTTTTTGCAGAGAGAATTTCATACACAAATAGTTTACTACAAGATACACACCGCAACAAAATGGAGTTGCTGAAAGGAAGAATCGAACCATAATGGAAATGGTGAGAAGTATGCTAAAGGAAAAACACTTGCCAAATGAGTATTGGGCAGAAGCTGTAAATTTTGCAGCATACATCTTGAATAGATGCCCAACAAAAGTTGTAATGAACAGAGTTCTAGAAGAAGCGTGGACTGGCAGAAAACAAGGAGTCACCCACATGAGAGTTTTTGGATGCGTGGCCTATGTACACATTCCAGATCAATTGAGGAAGAAGTTGGATAGTAAGGGGGAGAAGTGCATCTTCCTTGGATATTGTGAAGATTCCAAGGGATATAGATTGTATAACCCATCCACAAAGAAATTTGTGATAAGCAGAGATGTGCAGTTCATTGAAGAAGAAGCATGGGATGGAAGCATTGAGAAAATAGTCAACGTTAAAAGTTGTTTATCTCATGATGAAGATGAGGAAGATATGGCTAAAAATAACACCTCATCGGTAGCACCACCTTCACCAACACAAGGACAACAAGGGACACCTCAAGCAAGAGTAAGAACACCCTTGAGAAGAAATGGGAGTGCTTCTCCAAGCACACCACATGGAGCAGATTTGAGTGCTACTTCAAGCACAAGTACACCAAATGAAAGAGGAACCAGATTCAGAAATATTAATGAGATTTATGAGCAAGAAGCGGAAAATGAAGGTATGAAATCCTTATTTTCTTTGTATTTTCATGTTGATGATCCTATTCATTTTGAAGATTCCATAAAAGATAGAAAATGGATAAAAGCTATGGATGATGAAATTAATGCCATAGAGAAGAACAAAACATGGGAGTTGGTTGATCTCCCAGAAGGTAAAGAAGTCATTGGAGTAAAATGGGTCTACAAGACCAAAAGTAATGATGAAGGTAAGATATAAAGACACAAGGCCAGACTTTTTGTCAAAGGATATAAGCAGCAGCATGGAAGAGACTATGAAGAAACTTTTTCACCAGTTGCAAGAATGGAAACAATGAGAGCAGTGTTGTCCATAGCAGCACAAAACAAATGGAAAGTATACCAAATGGATGTAAAATCAAAATTTTAAATGGAGTGTTAATGGAAGAGGTTTATGTTGAACAACCTCTAGGCTATGCGAAAAAGGGCCAAGAACACAAAGGGTGAAGATTGAAGAAATCTCTTTATGGGCTGAAGCAAGCACCAAGAGCATGGTACAGTAGGATAGATTCCTATCTACTGGAAAATGGGTTTGAGAAATGTGAAGGAGAACCCACATTATACATCAAATAAAGGGATGGTAAGATGCTCATTGTTGTGTTATATGTTGATGATGTGATATTCATAGGTAATGATGATTACCTCATTGAAAATTTTAAAACAGTCATGAAAGATGAATATGAAATGAATGGCATGGGATTGTTTAGATACTTCTTAGGAATAGAAGTAGAACAAAATGAAAATGGGATTTTTATCTCACAAGAAAAATATGTGAATGAAGTTTTAGAAAGATTTAATATGCAGGAGTGCTAAGGAGCAATTACTCCCACAGTAATGGTATTGAAGTTGAGTAAAGATGACAGCACAAGGATTTTCATCCAAGTTTGTATAAAATCATAGTTGGCAGCCTCATGTATTTGACTGCAACTAGGCCAGATATTATGCATGATGTTAGTTTGATTTCCAAATTTATGGAGAGGCCAAAAGAAGCACATTGGCAAGCAGCGAAGAGAATTCTGAGGTATGTGAAAGGAACTAAAAGGTATGGGATTTTATATACTACTTCAGAAAATTTTGAGTTAATTGGTTACACTGAGAGTGATTGGGCTAGAAGTGTAGATGATCGGAAAAGCACATTCAGTTATATTTTTCATATGGGTTCAGGAGCCATTTCATGGGCTTCTAAGAAACAGCCTATTGTAGCATTATCTACAGTAGAGGCAGAGTATGTGGCAGTTACAGCAGCAGCGTGTCAAGTAGTTTGGATGAGAAGGATGTTGAGAAATTTGTGTCAAGAATAGGTAAAGGGCACAGTGATTTATTGTGACAATAGCTCAGTTATTGCATTATCAAATAATTTTGTGTTTCAAAAGAGAACGAAGCACATAGATGCCAATTTCACTATATCAGAGAATTGGTGAACAATGGAGAAATCATTTTACAACATTTTAGAAAAGAGCAGCAATATGAAGATATTCTGACAAAGCCATTGGGGCAAAATAGTTTTGAATATTTAAGAAAATGCTTGGGTATGACTCATAACGCAGCAGCTGACTTTAAGGGGGAGTGTTGAAAATATTAAAGTCACATGCGTACCCTGTGCAGGTGAAAATAGAGTACAACAGGGGCAGTAGTAGAGGGTTGAGTGTACACTTTTGTGCATTCAAGAGGAACGGAGAAAACCGTAAAGAGGAATTTAATGTTTATGGGCAGCAGCCACCGTTGCAGAGGAGAAGTTATGTTTGTATGGGCATAGCCGTTTTTGCAGAGGAGAAGTGAAGACTTTCGTGGTTAAAACACGCAACAACAGAGCTTTATTTAAAATAGTCACTTCAGGCTTTTAAGCCCTCAACAACCAAATATGAAAACTTTTGTTCAAACGCACCAAGTCTTTTTAAGTTTTGAGTGGAGCACGTCATAGTGGTCCCCACCATCTCTTAGATCGCAATCGAAAGTTTCTTTTTGAGTAAGTGTCTTGTTGATATGAAGTGTTCCGATGTGATGTGATTATCACAATCACAAATCACAAAGGAACAATGTATGTTCCGCCATCCGAAATTGTTTCCGTCGATTGAGTGTTTGCAATGCGATCACAATTGCTCATCGCAATCGCATTCACCAACCGCACCATCCACCATATGTTGTATTCATTGAAAATTTGCGATGCAATTGTCACAATCGCACATTGCAACATCACTTAACCATTTCCGCCTACCGCATATGATTTTCGCCAACACAATTGCCGATGTCGCTACTCGCACATCACAATCGCAAAGGTTATTCCGCTTATGTTTTCCTCTTATGTGTTTCATTGCAATACGATGCACCAATGCAATTTGGTCCCACCACAATTTCTCATCACGCAATCGCAACATCGCTAATCGCAACATCACAAGTCTGTTGTTCAAAGCCAATTGTTTTGTCGATCGTCGATTGCTGATTGCGATGTGGGCTCCACTCGTACATCACTCGTACATCGCGTAAAATAAGTTTTAGGTTAAAGTTTTGTTTATTTCTTTGTATTTTATGTTTTATGTTCCGTCGGGCCATATAAAGTGAAAATCCCATAGGCTTATTTGTAATCGCATTGCATTGTATTGTAGTGTTGTATTGTTGTGTAAGCCCACAGGCAGAGAAAAACACAGTGAAGACCAGAGAGCATTGTTTTGTGCATTTTTGAGAGACAGAGAAGACCAAAGAGCACTGCGTCTGTAGCAGTTTTAATAATATTTTTTGAATCCCTTAGAGAGGAAGAAATATATCATTTTTTAATAGTTTTAGTTCTATTAATGAAATAGAAATAATTTTTTATGCAATCTTTTTCCAGTAGTAAGCGAATTTAATATTATTCTCTGTGTTAGAAGGAGAGTATTATTCTCTCAGTCCTTTTTTCTAGAATTATCAGAAATTCCAACACACATCCTCTATGTCTATTGTAGGAGCACTTCCTGCTTTGAATCCTCTACAGAACAATTTCCAGCCTTCATCGCTGGAAAGTGTTTGCATTTCTATGGAGAAATCATTTGCCCCCATTATTTTGATCATATCAAAGCTGCGTGTAGAAATTAGCACTCTACTATCTCAATCATTGCCCACTGGGATGCCCAATTCTTCATCCAGTTGAAGTTCCCTCCAAATTTCATCTAATACCAAAAGAAATTTCATTTCCTTCAGACATGCAAAGAGTTTCCTCTTTCTCATATCAACGACAGAACTGCTCTTAGCATTAGAAGCACTGGGTCCTAGATTTAAATTGATTTCCTCTGCAATGTTACTCTGCAGGTCTACAATGTTATAATTTTGAGAAACAATTGTACAAATTACGGCTTCGAACAACTTAATTTTCTTGTATGCATTGTAGATTGTATTAAGAAGCGATGTTTTGCCGATGCCACCCATCCCATAAATTCCCATTATGCGAAAATATAAATCTTCGTCTTCCAGCCAACTCTGCAGCCGCTTCTGGGCGAAATTAATCCCCAATCCAAAAAAGCATGACTATGGTACTGGCTGAAGCAACGCCTCTAATTGCAGTGGTGCAGAAGAAACAGTCCATTCAGTGTTTCCAATTATTGAAAAATCCCTTTCAAGATCGATAAAGAGTCGTTCAAAATTTGCATTCCATTCTCGAACTTGAGTTGAGAGTGTTGGTCTATGTAGGAAACAATGTAGACACAATTTCCCTAGTTGGGCGCGATCCACGACTTGTTGGGCATCATCAAGAGAATGGTGGAGCCTTTGCAACCAACTTTTAACAATGTCCGGTGGAGATCTCTGATCGTGTCGAAATCGATTGGTGATATCAAACAAGAGGCTCTTCATACGATTTAACTGAGCTTCCAGAAGCTGAGTATTTCGATCCAAATGAATAACATCATCTATGAGTTGGATGAGCGGAGAAACAACAACGCTGCTCGTGGTATTGGCTGCCACTCCAGTCAAAACAGACTCCATGGCTTTTCAACTTCAAATCAAACGCAAAGCAAAAGCAGAATGGATATGCAGGAAAAAGATCAGCAAATGTGTAAGTGAGTTGAACAAAAACAGATTAAGCAGAAGAAATGTGTAGCTAACTTGCAGCCTGGTGAATGGGACGAAATAAAATCATCTCATCTGATATAGGAGTGCGAGTGGTAGATTCTGAGACATCTAATGCAGTGAAATCCAATTAGTGTGTATTATTAATAATTCGCTGAAAATTCAATTACTCATAATTGTAATAAACTCCGACAGTGTACAGGAAGAACATGGATATGGCTCAACGAAGAACGCAAAATTGGATTCACAGTGGAACAATCTTTCCAGAACCACAGAGAACCCCGCGGGAGTTCAACTGAGCACTCTAATTTCATGTCCTTAGGAAAATACATATGTCGTGCACTGGGTGAGAGCCAGGCAATGCTTATTTCTCTGGTTGTTTCTGCCATTGTGTGCATATGCTTAAACAACTTTAAATTTAATTTTGGGCTGTATATACCACCGCATTAAATGGAGCCAGGCAATTCTTTTTTCTCTGGCTGTTTCTGCCATTGTGTGCATATACTTAAACAAATTTAAATTTAATTTTGGGCCTTATATACCACTGCTTTAAATGGAGCCAGGAAATGCTTATTTCTTTGGGTGAGGCTTATTTTTCAATCCATCGGCCCATAAATGCGCCGAGGTAGGAAATTCCCACTGTCAGATTAAAGCAGTACATCATCCGATGGTGGGCATTTCCTGCCTCGACGCATTTATGGGCCAATGGACTAAGAAATATTACTTTCCATTTCTCGGCGAGGCTTATTTCCCAGTCCATCAGCACAAAAATGCACCGAGGCAAGAAATTCCCATCGTCAAATTAAAGCAATACATCATCCGACAGTGGGCATTTCTCTGGCTGTTTCTGCCATTGTGTGCATATACTTAAACAACTTTAAATTTAATTTTGGGCCGTATATACCACCGCATTAAATGGAGCCAGGAAATGCTTATTTCTCTGGTTGTTTCTTCCATTGTGTGAATATACTTAAACAACTTTAAATTTAATTTTGGACCATATATACCACCACATTAAATGGTCTATAGTCAAATAAATAAAGCTCGCCGAGCAGCCACAACCGCCCCCTTAAATTTAAGGACCCCACCTAGACTGTACGAGAGCGTAGACGCCCCGACCCACAATACACATTGGACCCTACAGGTTCACACTGACGCATGTGGTGGAAACGCATGGCTGTGGACGTATCGCTCGTAATAATTCCAGCCCTACTTTTTGGCAAGCCTTAATTCCTTGTCTATACGCCATTTAATTTAGTGGTTCGCGTGGCTGTGGACGTATGGCTCGTAATATTTCTAACCCTACTTTTTTCCAAGCCTTAATTTTTTTGTCTATAGGCCATTTAATGTAGTGGGTCAGATATTATTAATTGTTAAATTGAAAGTCATTTAAATTTAACTGTGGATAATATTTGACTCACTGCATTAAATGATCTATAGACAAGAAAATAAGTTGTTTTATTTTTTTCTTTGTAATAATTTTATCCTTATTTTTGGCGAGCCTTATTTCCTTGTCTATAGACCATTTAATATAGTGGGACATATATTATCCATCGTTAAGATTTAATTCATTTAAATATAACAGTAAATAATATCTAACTCACTACATTAAATAACCTATAAACAAGAAATAAGCTTTACCCTACCTTTTTTCTTTTGTTTGGTAATGTCACCTCAACAAGTTTGGAGTGAATTCCAACCCTTTTATTTTATTTTATTATTCCAACATAAACGGGACATGAACGTGCACCTTTAGAGTACATTGATTATTATTCCAACGTAAAAGGGATGCGACTGTGCACCTTTAGAGTACTTCAGTGTTGTCAGCAATATCTCTGAATACAATGTATTCCTCATGTCCCACCATAACCCCTCGTTCAAACATCCACAGCGCAACATCCAGCGGGTAATAGCCAAAGGGTAACATTGACTTACAGAGAACAGCGAGAGCGGGACCCACAGAGAACAACAAAAGAGGTACTTGCAAGCAGTGATTAAATTTGAGGGGTTTCCCTACTCATTTTTTTTTTAATGAAAGAAAGAAAGAAAGAATTTTTAATGTCCACGAGGCTAAAAATAGCCTATGGGACAGATTGCTTCTCTATATGGCTCTTGTATTCAGCCCTTTTCTTGTGAAGTTATACAATAATTGCTCCCATCTTTTCAACAAACTCTTCACTGAATAGATTATCCCAAGAACTAGTTGCTAGAATACCTGTATAGTTTTCCCTGTTGTCTTTGAAGGCCTCACATTCTATTATGAAATGTTTATCTGTTTCCACTTTTCCAGAGGAGAAAAAAAATACATACTCTTTCCTCCCACATTTCTTTTGGCCTTTTCTAGCACCCTGTTTCACAACGGAGTTGATGAGAATTAGTCCTTAATTGAGCAATAAGAATTTTAGATCTCCAAGAAATATTAGCCCCTATGTATGCCTTTTGTTGATGGTTATGCGTGGGGTTAAAATCTTCAATGTAGTACTTCTTCCTTCTCCCTAGCTCTTTCTCCCAAGTATGTTTGTGGAACTTATCCATAACAAAAGTTTTTTATCTCTTTACTGTTTGTAGGACACATCCTCAAGCAAATACCCCATTTACTAAACCATTTGTTATTTTGCCACATCCAAGTCTTCTGTCTTTTGTACAATCTGTCACTAAACACAACCTTAGGCCATCTACCCTCTTCCATTTGCTCATTTTTTTTCAAATACCTTATGACTCACACCATAGCAATTGCTTCAATAGGAGCAGCCATTGTTTCACTTAACAGGATAGCATAAGGAACTGCACTTTTAATTTTGAATTTGTTTGTAATCAAACGCTTCTGAATTTTCTCAATTTGTTTCCACTAGATATCAGTTGTGCTGCTGGCCCACAGTTCACAACCGTAGAGAATCACTGGAATCACTAGAAGCCCAAAAAGAGTTAGAGCGGTTTTCAGTCACATAGCTCTGCCTCTCTACACCTATTTTGAAGAGCATAAAATGCTTTCCAACACCATAAAGTTCTTTTCTTTCTACAACCATCCCAACTTAAATTTCTATTGAAGTCAATTCCGAGGTATTTGCAGTCTACAACTTCTTCCAAAATGATGCCTTCAAAATAGAACTTATGTTGGTTATGCTTTCTTTTGTTAGAGAAAATCACTACTTTCGTTTTGCTAATATTGACTTGCATCCCAACCTTTCTACAAAAATTTTCAAGAGAATGTAAATGCTCTTGCAAACCAAGAGCCGATTTAGCAATCAATATAAGGTCATCTGCGTACAAAAGAAGCCTTATAACGAACTTGCCGAAATGGATACCATCACCCCCTTGCAAATTTAGCCACTCTTCAAGCTTGTCAATATATAACCCAAAAAGGGTAGGAGATAATGGGCAACGTTTCTTGACCCCGATATCACTGAAGTTTTGATTTTGACTTTCACCTCTTCATACAACCTATGCACAACTGCTCTCAAATGTCTGGGAACCCCGAGTTCCTCCATTCTGCCCCAAAGCTTATCCCTAGGAACCGTGTCAAATACTTTTATGAAATCAACAAAGCAACAGAAAAATTCTTCCTTTTTTTCCCAAACTTTTTCAATGATGTGCCTTAAAGTTATACAATGATCAACTGTGGAATGTTTAGGTCTAAAACATACTTTCCCTTTAGCATGTTTATCTCTTTCTTCTGCCCATTTGTTTATTTTCTTTTCTAACATGCTTCCAAATAACTTTGAAAACAAGGGGTTTATCATTATGGTTCTATAATTAGAGGGATTATTGACATCACCACTCTTGAAAAGAGGTATTGCCATACTAGTTGTCCAATCTGTTGGGAACCCCTGCTGTAAGATGTTGTTGAAAATTTTTGTGATGTGAGGTGAAAGAATTTTTAAGCCCCACTTTAGATACTCTGCTTGGAGTTCATATAAGTCTTTTTCTTCTCCAGCGACCAAATTCTTGATACCCATCTCTACCTCTTGCACTGTGAAGAGTTTTGTGTCTGTGTTGACCAAGGGAAGAGGGTCAACCTTGGGATCCTGCTCATAAAGTTGTCTTTCATAGTCAAACCATTTAGAAGTTGTAATGTTGTTTTCAGTTTGCACCTTTTTCGGTTGGAGCTCCTTCCAAAATAATTTGGGGTTATTTTTCCCGAGGAAGATTAGTTCTTCTCTCCTTGAAACCATGAAATCAGCCTTTTTCTTTTTTACTATCTTCTTGTAAGCTTTGAGCTTTATGTTATCCGTGTCCGATTCCTTCCACCTTCTCCTTGCCTTTTTGCATTCCTCGTCAAACCAAGCATTAACCAAAATCAATTTGTTTCAGACTTCTTAATTTTTTCTCTTTTGCACTCAGCAAGTGCACTTTGAATTAAATGTGTTAATCCGTGACTATGAAGGCCATGAGATATTTCCTCCTTCTTGAAGAGCCTCTCTAGTGTTATTTTGAAGGTATTACAATTCTCTGGATTCAAAAGAATTCTACCCTTTGGGGGATTTTTTTGAACACACTGATTTTTTGACCCTAATTGCTTCTTTCCGGTCCAAGAGAAACTTAAATAAATTGGCTTGTGATCTGATTTTAAGTCCCAAATTTGATCTCCAATCAGCACTTCCTCCATTTTTTCACACAAACTATGCGAGAAAATTACATAATCTACTACACTTGCTCCATTGTAAGTATTGCATGTGAAATTACCGAACTTTTCCCATCTAGTCTAACCATTATAAATGACTAAATCGAAAGCCCCACATAGCATAAGCAATTGTTCTCGAAAGAGATTGCAGCCTTTATCCTCTTAAATTCGTTCCCACTAATGATTACTCTCTTCGGTAAGCCAGATAGGGTCACTATCTTCTTTACAACAAAGCAAACTAGCTTGTTCACCTGCAATTCTAGCATTGAAATCCCCCACTATAAGGACTTCACCTAGCTGAGAATATATTGCAATATCTATTTTTAGGGCTGCAAAGGGATCTTTGTGGTCAAGCCCTCTACTTTTGTAGATTTTTGAAACTTGCGGTGCAAAATATCATGATGCAATTCTAATGTGATTTCCATTTTCTGATATTTTAAGCCAAACAAATTTCTTATTTGGGTCTTATTTTTCTAGCTGAATGAAACGACCTTATTTTTCTCTTACTAATACCATGATGCCCTCGTGCCTTTTTCCATTCCCTACTGCTTTGTTCCACACTGCTATCTTCTAGTACCCTTCAAACAAAGGTGTCTTGCACCCTTCATGCTCATGTGTTTCTATGAGGCAAATTATGTCTCTACCTTACGCAATAGGCCCTAACCCAGGTCCTCGTCTCCATGGGTAACCCCTGCAATTCCAACAAACTAATCTTAAGGAAACCTAGGTAAGACTTGATTACTATATGTTTTGACATGGAAGAATCACAGTTGAGTCTTTGTCCCCGCTTGCCCATAATGACCTTGCTTCCTCATTTCTTGCTAAAGAGTTTGTTGCCTCTTCTTTGTTATCATTTTCCTGGCTTGTTTTTGAAGGAGGTCCAAATTGTGCAATCATGCCTTTACCTTTATAAATCCATTCTCTTTTTCCCTCATCTCTTGCTGCCCTAACTTTTGTCATTTCGTCCCTCCTTTCCTCTTGTTGTCTTACATTTAAACCTTCTTATATAAAAAACTGAGAACCCCTCAAGAGTTTCTTCTTGCTTAGAATGATATCTTTATCACGCAAGTTGGGCATGATGACTTTTATGGGCGTAGCTCTCTCACCGTTAAGCTTACCTACTCTCCATGCTTGACATATTTGTCCTTGCCATTGGAGCTTGTCTTTCAAGAAGTCTCTTGCAAGGTCAAGAGTACATTCATTTTTCCCATAATATTTCACCCCTTTAATAATTATGTTTGTTGCTCTATCCTGTCTTTCCTTGCTTTCTCTATCTTTCATGTTGTTAACCTGAATGTTTGTTTCTCCTTCCCTCTTAGCAGAATTGCTAATAACTTGAGCCCAAGTTTTGGAAATTTTTGTGGAATCTCATTTCCTCCCTTCTCTTGATGTTTCTTTATTGTTTTCTATTTGGGCAAGTGCTTTCCCCTTATCCTAGAATGGCTTTGCATTCATCACCTCTGTATTCTCCACTACAAATTTCTTCATGTTTTTCACCTCCGCTTTCATGCGTTGCCATTCTGTTTTACCTATTCGGAGAGCTTCCTGCAGTAATGACACTTGTTCCTTTAGAAATTTTTTTCTTTCTGCTAAAGCTTGGTTTTCAGCTTTTATTATATGGATTGTACAGTCTCTTTCCATCTCTTTAGCTTCTACTACTTCCAACCTTTCTTTTACATTTAAGAGTTCTTTCACATAGAGATTAGATTACCAAGTGAGAGGTGTGGATGTGGGACTATATAAAGCGTAATCATCAATGACTTTTTCTTTTCCTTTGGACTTGTTGCCACATGCTTGCAAAGAAGACTTGTTTGAATGTTGTTTCTTGCGAAGAGTACTCTCCCTTTGAGACATTTTTTTTCTTGTCTGCTCCCATTTTAGATGAGCTACTCTCCATTTTAAAATGCCCCGATATTGTTTGGCATTGACCCAAACCCACTTCCTAGTTTTGGCTAATGAGGCAATTTTCACTTGCCCTATATCATTTGTTTCCATGGGTTCTAAATTTCCTTGTCCCATTATCATGATGATATTAAGGGAAATCAAAGTCTCTGCCCAAAATTGAACCTTTGTTTTATGCTTAAATATTCAATATCTATTGTTCTGACCACTAAAAACTTGCTACTCTGTCCTTGCTGCTCTGCCCACTGTCCACTGAAAACTTGCTGCTCTGCCCTTGCTTCTCTGCCCATTGTCCCTGTCCTCTGTGCTGCTCTCTCCACTGTCCACTACTGTCCTATGTGCTGCTTTTCTGGTGCACTGAAAATCCATAGCTTGATAAGGCGTCTGTCCATACCCCAAGATCAGAACACCCAAAATCCATAGGGTTCAAAATCGAAATCAATTCCACACACAGAGTTACATGTGCATTTCAGTTATACGGTGCATTTCAGTTATACAGTTCAACAACAATTGGAGGTTTCTAAAATCGGAAAAAAATATTTTAAACTTTGCTAAGTGACAATAGACTGAGCGGCTTAATCGACAAGGCACCCTAAAAACAAGTTCTTATTTCCTTTAAAACTACTCCATTACATGATTTTTAATATTTATTTGTACAAGTTTTATCTAATTTTTGCACATTGTATTCATAACTAATTTGAGATTTTTTTAGTAGTTTGAAGTAGGTTGGTCTTTGGGACTTGAGAACTGGTAGCATTTAAGAAATTACAAATCTACAGAAATTTCATTACACAATGCAATAAATTTTGAAATTGCTATTATCTTTCTTTGTTAAAGATTAATGCTCAAAATAATTTGAGGGTCATTCTATTTATAATCATGGTTAACCATGTTTATTTTAGGGTTTATAATATTTATGTTAGGGTTTATATATATTTGGTTTATAATATTTATCTATTGGACTTAATATTATTCCCTTGAGTTTATAATTTCTTGACCTTTTAGTGTTGATCCCTTGGGTTTATTATTCCCTTGGATTTATAATATCAATCCCTTAAGGTTATTTATGTTAGGGTTTATATAAATTGAATTTATAATAATGAGCTCAGAAAAGTGATATGGAATAAACTTTAGCAAATTCCAAAACCCTAAGTATGTTATACAACTATTTTGTCAATTAGAAGTAGTTAAAGTTACAATAGCATAATATTAGTTTTTAATATTAAATTTTAGGTTCTTACATTTAATATTTATTTTAATATCTTTATTAAAATAAGAATTTATTAGATAATATATTTATATAGGTTTATTTATAGTTTAAGAATAATCATTATTAATATTAATATGAGATATTGGTAATGCTTGTTATATAATATTAATATTACTCAATATATTAATATTACTATATATTATTAAATAAAAATTTAATATTGGAAACAATATTATCAATAAAAATAATATTAATATAGTATTAATAATGTTTAAAAAAACAATACAAGATAATCATAGGACACAATTATGAGCCCTCTGTGGGTCAAGTCATAGAGCATGTAGGGTTTTTGTGGACCTTGGTGCGGTTTTTACTCGAGGCCCACCCGGGGCTACGCCAGTATATGTCGGTGCTGAAGAAGATGGTTGGAAATTCCTCTGGGAAGATAGGTCTACATTGGCTCATTGTTTTTCCCCCGGAGCTTCCAACGAAGCTCCTATTTTCGGTAGAAAGGCTCTGTGTTGGGTTTGGTGTGGGGGGAAGCCGAGAGGCGTGGTTTTCTGGATACTCACAATTTATGCTTATGGATTTTTGGAACTTTCGAGGACCATTTTTTTCTAGCCTCCTCTGAGAGGCCCTGTCTCTAGTTACTCTGGGCAACAACACAGCTACCAAACACAGAAGAGATATCATCTGGGCATGAATCCAGAAATGGCAAAGCATGGGGAAGTCACATTGGAACCAAACAAGCTGAAACAGGTATTTCCCATATATTTTCAAATTTTCATCTAGCCCCTAGTGAGGAAAAGTAAATTACTTGGGTGCTTGAGATAGATAGAATCTATGACCTGAAATAGAACATCATGGCACTCATGAGACACCCTGTACAGACACAATATTTTCTCTGTCATGGGAAATTGCTTCAAGACTGCTCGAAAATGAAGGATCACTCCATTGTTTTAGGGTCCACCATCACTCTAAATTTGCACTTAGGGGGGGGGGGGGTTTGGAACATGGAAAAGAAACAACAACGGGGGGAGAAAGGGGAAACAAATCCACAAAGAAAGAAGCCAACAATGGTGGCCCCTCATACAAGAACATCTTGCAGGGGAAAAAAGTCACCACAGTATTACCATAACAAGCTGAAAATGCCCCCAAGCCCTACATTGTAGAGCAGCTGAACCAAAATCCAGCTCTGAACATAGACAACCCAGAAACAGAAGAATACATCATTACTTATGAAGAACAAGCGATTATATGTAGTTTTAATAGTTTATGGGCAAAACCAATGGAACTCTTCCATTGGATCTTCACAAACTGCACCACAAACTGCGAGATCCATCTCTGCTCCAAAGGATTTTTCATTGTAAAATTTCAAGCCTCGAAGGTCAGAGAGTTTATCCTCCATGAAGGTCCATGGTTTTGGGGCTCCATGGGCCTCTTCATTACCCCCTGGTTCCCGAAATTTGATGCAAATACTATGGTGATCACTAGAATTTCAGTATGGATCAGGTTGCACAACCTTCCCCTACATTTCTGGAATGACCATGTTCTAGAACGAATTGGGGACACGATTGGGAAATACATCAAAAAGATATCAATTAAATAGAGGATAGGATATTCATTTTTTCCCAATCTACGTGGAAGTAGATCTTAGCAAAGGGCTTTCTGAAAGCATACAACTGATCCACAAATAACAAAACTGGATGCAAAATCTAGATTATGAAAATACTGCATTCAGATACAGAATTTGGAGGCATACGGGGCACTTACAAAACACATGCCCTGATGCCAAGAAAGAACAAAGAAAAAAGAAGAAGGGCGGGAAACAACCAAAAGGATGGAAATCCCCCCCACCTGAGCCGGAGTATGAAGATGAAGAAGAAGAGGAGGAGGCCACCCCTATGGAAAACAATCAATCAACTAAAAAGCCAAAGATACAAGAAAACGGTTTGCATGATCCCTTTTCCCTTCATACCTTGTTGGTCTGGATGCAGGTGTAAGTGATAAGCTCTCAAATCTCGTGACAATTTCTTCAAGTTCTGGTGGAACTTCCTCAATTTCCTTCTTAGTATCAGTCATCAAACTTCTAACTTCATAACCCAAAATTCAAATGTACACAAATTTTTAATTGCATTAAATCCCAATTTTCGACCTTTTTATGATATATGGAGTCTTAATTAAAAGAAATGTTACAATAGTGGAACAACCATCATAATTCTCTTCTTATGGCAACAGACCAACCCTCATAAAAATATTTACATTAACTCAATGCAAAGCATTTACGTAAATGACGGCAGCATAATTGTGTCAATTATGTAAAATGTAGCATTATAAAATTACACCTGAAAAATATTTGGTGAGTAATTTGATGGATTTAAAAAAAGATTAAAACCCTTTACATTGCGTTATCGCATCCAAACTTCTTGCTAAACTCCACACAACTAGATTTGCGATATCCATCCAATTAAAATATTTGATGCGAAAGCCGTTGATCTATCACATGTTGGACGGACAGTTCAAACATTAAAATCAAATTTATCAAATCATTGGGTCCATTCAAATGGTTAAACACTGTGCAATTTAAAATGCGATAACCATTAGATTTCTGATCAATGGTTGTGACTTCTCTAGCCTTCTCACGCACTACACATTTCTATTTTTCTTCAACTCCATAAAATTCGATATTTTTGGGAAGTTTCCCTTAATAATGCAGAAGGAAAACTACTAAATCATACGATTAGTAGAGCTTGATGGTTTTGGTTCTGCGCTGGCTTATGGACTTTCAGCACCTTCTCAAATCAATTCGAATTACGATAACTTAATATTTCATGGATCAAAATTTACAAAGGAAATTGAAATTGTATTCTAATCCATTTCTATTTCCATCAAAATCCTCCTCTCCTTCAATACATTGCAATTTACATATATATATTCACACAATCCTTTCAATTCGATTCAAAAGAATTGAATTGATCTAATTTTGGATAAAAATCCTATTATATGATATTTTCCTAAAAATCCTCAGCTAAAAACTAAATTCAATGAATCAAATACAAAGCTATCCAAATCCCTGCATACTAGTAAAATCTTATCTATCAAAACAGTAAACTGCAGGCTAAAGGGTCCCACTCCTTTGCTTGTAATTTTTTTTTGTATTTTTTGAATAAAATGAAGTCTTTTTCTTCTCAAGCCTCATGCTCCTACATCATACCTCCTCGAATCTACATGTCACGAACCCAGAAGGGCCAAATTACTGTGGGATAAAAGACCTCATACATCTGATAACTCTGAATCGGATAGGGCCATTGGCTCTTCTACTGCTGAAAATAAGATTTCCCTTGTTTCCTCCAAGCCTTATCAAGGTGAGTGGCGAAAAGTTGAGAAGAGAAAAGGACAGAAAACATGAGTCGTGGGGGCTTCCCTCCTCGCTGGTGGCCTGGTTTGCATTTGGTGTTGATTGGCTTTTGTTGCACTCCAGCATGGTCTATCAGTGTCGTCATCATTTTGGTGGTTGACCTGACCTATTTTGGCCTTCTGCTTCTCCATTCTCCAGGCTTATGCTCATGCTCAAAGTTCTTTGGATTTGCTCTTACTATTCTAATGTCAAGTTTCAATTGCGAGGTTGGAAGGCCTTCTTTCCTAGGGTTGCGTCTCCTTTTTTTTGTAATAGTATTTTCCCCCTTTGTCCTCTCCCCTGTAAAATATTTACTAGAGGGCTAAATTTGCAGCCCATAGTTGTGGGCTTTGCAAAGAATATTGGTGTTGATACCCTTCTCACACCAGTCTGTTTTGGATACTGATGTAACAACTGGTTTCTGTTGTTAATAGATTTTTTTACTTTAAAAAAAATAATGTTTAAAAAAAGAATATTATAATGTGATAATGTTAAAAAATATTAAAATAATAATTATTAATATCAATAATTACCAAATATTATTGTTTATAGTTTTGGAGTAAATATTAATATTTTGAGATATTATTAATGTTTATTCTATAATATTAATATTAGTTATTAAAAATATTAATATTAATATATGTCATTAATAATAATAAATTAATATTGGAACAATAACACCATTAATATAATATCAATATTTTTAAATTTAAATGATATTTATAATGTCATAATGTTTAAAAAAATATTAAAGTAATAGTTATTAATATTAATGATGATGGTAATGATTATTAACATCCACTAAGACCAATGCAGTGTATCAAACCTAGGGGTCTAAATCCCTTGTGTTTATAATGATGGTCAACCATAGTCCACAATCACATTGTAAATATGGAAATCAACCATGGTGGAACATCGTTTTGCTACAACGGTTGTATCAATATGAAAATGGACAATGGTCAACCATTTTATTTTAGGTTTATATACATTGGGTTTATAAGATTAATCCCTTAGGTTCAAAATACCTTTATGTTTTAGAATTAATCCCTTGCGTTTTTAATATCAATTCCTGAGGTTTATTAATCTAAGGATTCATATTCCTAGGGTATAATATTATTTATAAGGTTTATAATATTAACACTAGGCTTTAATATAAATCCATTGAGTTTATAGTCATGGTCAACCATGGAAAACCGCATGGTGCAATATCAAATTGTGACAAAGATTGTCTCAATATGAAAATCAACTATGGTCAACTCTAGTCGACCATGGTCCAACATCGCATGGTAAAAAAGATTGTGTCAATGTGAAAACGAACCATGTAAACCATGGTCAACCATGTTTATTTCAGGGTTTATAGTATTTATCTTAGGGTTTATATACCTAAGATTTATAATATTAGACCATTGGTTTTAATAATATTCTCTTGTGAATATTATCCCTTGGTTTTTTAGTATTAATCCCTTGGATTTATTATTCCTAACGTATAATTTTATTCATAGGACTTATAATATTAATCCTAGAGGTTAATATAAATCCCTTGTGTTTATAATCACTCTCAACAATGTTTATTTTAGGATTTTTAATATTTATGTTAAAGTTTATATTTTAAGAAAAAATTAATATTGCAACCAATATTATCAATAAAATTATTAATATTGTACCAACCATGTTTAAAAAAATAATATTTATAATGTCATAATATTAAAATATATTAAATTAATAATTATTAATATTAATTATTACCAAATATTATTTTTTATAGTTTCACAATAAATATTATTAATATTAATATGAGACATTATTAATGTTTATTATATAACATTAATATTAATTATTAAAAATATTAATATTAATATATATATCAATAATAATAATAATTTAATGTTGGAACAATAGCATCATTAATATAATATTAATAAGATTTATAAAAATTAATATTTATAATGTCATAATGTTTTAAAAAAATATTGAAGTAATAGTTATTAATATTAATGATCATGATGATGATTAACATCTACTAAGACCAATGCGGTCTATCGGACTTTAAAATATCAATATTAATATATATCATTAATAATAACAAATTAATATTGGAAACAATATTATGAGTAACATCATTATAATATTAATAATGTTTAGAAAATTAATATTTATAATATTATAATGGTGGAACCTCGTTTAATTTGCTCTAGCATATTGATCAACCATTTTGTTCATAATATTAGGTTTAACTTTAGATCTTATAATATTGAGTTTTAGATTAGAGTTCATAATATTGGGTTCTGTTGTGGAGGTAAATCCCCTCTGCAGACAGAGGCGATCCCTACTAGCCCAGACCGGGTCTAGCAACAATCATTCACGCTATAGTGCAGGTTCCTAATTGCAAATAAACCGACTAATGATGTAGGCTTACCTGGAATCCAACGCTGTTGCTTGTAGAAGAGGTAGCGCTCCCCTTCCTCAGCTCTGGCAGATCACAATCCTCACGATCTCCGTGATCGGACACCTGCACACGCAAGAAACAAAACAAACGCAAGCGTAAAATCTAGTAGATGCAACTATATGTCAGTTAGAAAGGACATAACTCATCATTATAAACAACAAAAAGAGTGGAACCATAACCAATAGTCGTTTATTATTAATCAATCAAAGGAAAATTACAACCAAGTTCTGACACTGAATTCTCCTTCGGAGGGTCACCAGCAGAACACGTCTCGAAAAGCCTGTCAAGGATGGGACAAACCTCTCTCTTCCGATCTTGACAATAGTCTCCTTGCTTGAGTTTGGCCTTAAGGGAATAATCAAGGCTCTTGCAGCATAAGGCTCTTGGAAATTTGGGAACTTGAAGACTAGCTTGCAATGGAGATGAGCAAGCTTTTATAGATGGAGGAAGGGGAGTTGGGATCCCTATAATCATGGGATTGGCCCTATCATCAAGGAAGCTTCCATGAGAGGTGGCAAACCACTTCCTCTCTATGGAGATTTGTAGCCAAACCTCCCAACTGAAGATAGATAGCAGTCCAGGAATTTGTTAGGACGAAACTTCTGCCATTTATTTTTTTTAAACACTGCTTAAATTGGCTGGCGCGAGTGCGACTCTGGGACAGAGCGCCAATTGGCATGCCCTCTTTGAAGGATTTCCCCCATTGGCACGGGTACTGAACTGGCTGCCCGCGCTAATGCAAAAAGAGGTGTTTTTAGGGTTTTTCACAAGGAGATGTCTTCAAGGCAATGAAAGCTCATGTTCAGAGGGATGTCATGAAATTATTTTCAAGTCTTGTCTCTGCTCACAGGTCACAGAATGAGCCCTCCAATGTGCGGGACGGGGATTGCAGGGACGGTGACAAATTGTTGTGTAACAGATGCCCCCTAAAGTATGAGGCCCGAACGAGAGAGAAGGGTGAAATGCTTTACGAGAACGTGTCCAACTGAAAACTCCGCCGTCGGAAAACCTGCGTGAAGGAGTACAACTGATGTCTCAAATACATGATATATATGTGGTATGGGCGCAGCCATCCATAACATAGTATACAATAATCCAGATCCAAGGCATGGACGTAGCCATCCAGTGAGGATCGATAAATAGACTCAGGTATGGTCGCAGCCATCCAGTAAGTGAGTCATGTAAATAATCATAATAATCCACAAACTCGTAGCCTGGATTACAACAAACACAATCCAGGGTCTTGCGCTCCATCTCGACTCGAACACAGTACAAGTTCAAGCATGCAAATAAATGAGTTGAAGTCGAACATGCAAGAACATCGTCTGATTACCAGCCAATGATGAAAGTTGTTAACAGACGCGAGAGGTACCACCAATAATGACAATGGCCCTCAAGGTACTACAGGTACAATCTACGACATGTGAATCAATGAGCAGGCATCGAACACCCGTAGAATCACTCGATCGGAGGCCAATGATGAAAACCTCACGTCGAATGCAAAGAACCTGCCATTGAGGCATGCAGGCTCCAAGGCACCAAAAGGGAGTCTCTAGATCAGTTCCTGGATAATGAGCTGAAGTCGACAGGAAGTGACCTTGATCAAATGTGGGCCATAGGGTTTCCCACATCATCGACACGAGACAGAGGAACATAGTGTTTTTGTGAATCACGATCAGATGAGAATCAAAGGAAGGTTGGTACTTGCAGAGGTCAACTTCTCTTGAACATATGAACGACACGACAGTGGAATTGGCAGTATTTGACATCAAAAGATCAGAGGTCATAGTGACGAGGCAAAGAGCATATGAGAGGTCAAAAGGGATTACCCAAACCCACGGAGGCAAGTAAAAAATGAGATGAGACGTCCCCAACCTAACACGAATGCTGACAAGTGCCATGTTCAAGAGCGACATACTGCCGACACGACAATGATGCTGGTTCCATTTTTTCCCCACCATTTCTGGTGAGTACCCCAATTATTTTTTATAACAAGCTTGAAGGGGATAGCATATGCTTGTAATATAAGTCCATCCTTCGGACGGATCCATCCTAGTACATTTAACGAGCCCTAGGAAGGAAAGACTCGAGTAACGTCATTATGACTGAATCCAATGTCATCAGGGTTTAACGAGTCTGACAAAGGAAGAACTCGGCGTCTTTTCATACTTAGAGAGTTTGAAAAAACAGCTGAAAAGTAAACTCCAACAGTCCCTTTTCGTAAATAGTTCCCCAGATCTGAAAAGGTAGAAAACTATGTCTGAGAAAACATCCTAGTTGCGATAGGCTAGGGTATTCCTTTTTCGTAAATAATCTATTCCAGCCCAAAAAAGGGGTAAACGTATACTAGGTAGATGTCATTTCGCAGCCACTTTAACGAGATCGAAACGACGAGGGCCTCGGAAATATTTTCATGTTTAGAGAGTCAGAAAAGAGTTGAAAGATGACTCCAAAATGACTTTTTCGTGTTTTTACCGAGTCCGAAAAAGTATAAAATACAATTCGTTTCACCGTTGAAGTCGCGTAGAAACCTGTCGCTGCACACAGAGGCAAGTGTAAAATCCATTCTCGACAAAATATATCAAAATATTAATAAAAAATGACTTTTAAAACCTATTTTAGATTTCAAAAAGTTATAAATAGTCTCAAATGGTAAAAACAAAATTAATTTTACTATTTACCTCATAGGAGAGCAATAGTGGTCTATTTGTGTGTGAACTTCTGACAGCGATTGCGACTGATCTGAGCTACCATTCAGATTCCCGTTCATTCCAGGTAAGAGGCGCTTCCCTGTACTCCATTTTGATCCATTTTTTCATAGTTTCCATTGCTCACTAGATTTCTGTGGAAGATTTTTGTAATTTTAGGGCTCTGCCCATTGGCGCAGGTATCGGGCACAGACTCGTGCCAATGGCCTTTTTCATACAAAGGGCCCGTGCCAGCTGGTGCGACTGTTAAGGAAACAGCCGCGCCAATGGCGCAACGCAGTTTTCAGTTTCAAAATTCCAATTTGTGAGTGATTTGAATGGATTTCTAAGCATAACAGAGATCTAATCAAGGTTTTTTGACCATGTTGATGCAGGCAACCGAGTACAATGGTGATCGAATGGAAAGAGAGGGAGCATGGGGAAGAGGACGAACTAGCCATGGAGAACGAAACTTGTATGAATGCTCTCAAGAACTGTGGGCTTAAAAAGTTCTTCCTGACACCTTGCTTACGAGCTCAACCTGAGCTCCTACAATACCTGATCAGTATTTGGGATGAAAATGAACAAGTGTTCAAGCTATGGGATCAAGTATTAGAACTTGAGGTTTCTGACGTATACTTCATAACCGGACTGTCGCGCAGAGGTCCAGTGCCCATATTGACAGGGAGCAGACCATCTGGTGAAAATATGGAGTAGGTAATGGCGAGGGTGTGCCCAAGGGCACGAACCGGATCAGGAAGCGAAAAGGTAGACATTCACACTGTCGAGGATCTAGCACTCAGAGTAGTGCTACAAACCATTACACGAGCTGCAGGATCGCAAGCTCCACATGAGGTGACCAAGGCCCAACTCATACTAGCCTCAGAGTGTATGAGTCCTACACTGTTTGACTGGGCTACAGCGGCGACAGTCAACATGAAGAGACAGCTCATGAAGTGCAAGCAAGCCAAACTGAAGCAGTTTGGCTACGGTTCTATCCTGGTATCGTTCATTCTGGAACGACTACCAATCTTCCAGGGCCAAGGGGCCATAGTTGCTGAGCCGGTATCACGAGAGCCGAGAATGGCTCGCTGGGCAGTACTGATGCCCAGAGCAGGAGGGGGCCAACAGATGTCCTGGAGGCCGGAGTTTTTTGGGTGGCTACAACGTCAGTTGATTGTAGTCGAAGACTGGCCATATGCAGGGACCGATTTCACTGGTGATCCAGATCTTCCACTCCCGGAGGGAGATGACTGGGACGAGGAGTTGGGTAAGATCGTCTTTTTGATTTTTTATGTTTTATGATTTTTTTGTTAATACATGTCCGTTCTGACAGCAGTTTTATGCATATGCAGATGTCAGCCCAGAGAGACCTGTCGGTATGTCTCATATTTCACGGAGAACTCATCCCGCTGCTGACCCTCAGGCGGAGGGTGCCGAGAGAGGAGAGTTGGTCCAGAACCTCGAGGGGATCGCCCGGGGGATTCTAGACTACGTCCGGCTGGCAGATGTCCCACTAGCATACCAAAGACATATGGTGGGAGTGCCGAGTCACCTCCACCGTCTTCTGAGACGCTTAGTGCGTGTTGTGGCTTGTTATCATGAGCATCACGCAGATTAGACACCTAGGGCTTTATTTCATGCATATTTTTTGAGAGACATGTCGTCTCCGGATGTATTAAGACGAACATGTATATTTTTTATTTCATGTGACACACGCTATGTAAACATTTCAATATCTATATATATACATATCTATTTCTGGATGGATCTTTCTTTTTACATGTGATGTTGTTTTACAAATTGCGCAAATGACTATCTAGAACCAAATTAGCTACTGCATCTGTTAATGTATTCATATGTCTGGGTATATGTTGATATGTAATATAGTCAAAATTTCTTTCCAGTAAACGAATACGCATATACAGACGTAAAATGGATGGATTTCTGACTGAATAATGCTCGTTGAGTTGTAATACTACAAGTTGTGAGTCTAGATACACAAGTAATTCACGGATACCAAGGTTTACAGCCTCGGTTAATAATTCTAACACGGCACTATATTCCGCGATGTTATTTGTAGTACGTCCCAGACACACACCTTGCAGGTTGACCAACTCACCAGCAGGATCGTAGATTACCCAGGCTGCCGAAGACAGATTCCTGGTACTGCGGGAGGCACCATCCGCGAAACCAACAAACGGATTGATGGACATCTGCACAATCAGGAAGACCCGATCAGCAGAAAGATGTTTACAACGCACACCACACCACACATGCACACAAATGAAATAACACACCTATGTACACACACCACACCAAAAATCACTTCAAGCGTAGTATTTTTTCAGGTACAACCCATTTCTGGGCTGCGCCAGCGGAACTCCTTCATAATCTATAAGCTCATAAGCCCCATTCTTCAATACTCGTTTAACTATATAGGGCCCATGCCACATGGGTTGGAACTTACTAGCCCCAAGCTTGTCGTGTGCTTGATCGTACAGGAGGACGAGGTCCCCTTCGACAAAGGAATGTGGAGAAACAGATTGATCGAAGTGTGCTTTGACCCGCTTTTTCTGTGCTTCAATGACTAAAGCAGCTAAGCGGCGGGTTTCATCTAACCATTCCAGATACAAAAGACGCTCTTCCTCAGCAGAAGTGTCGGGTAGAAGTTCCACAGCTAATTTCAAAGAAGGAATCTCGCATTCAACTGGAAGAGTTGCTTCCAGACCATACACCAATTGAAATGGTGTGAATCCAGTTGCATTCTTTGCAAACGTCCGGTAGGCCCATAGAGCTGAGAACAGTTGGAGGTGCCAATTGGATTTGTGAATACCAACTGTTCGTTGAAGCATAGTGACCAGAACCTTGTTCACAGCCTCAACCTGGCCATTTTCCTAAGGGTAATATGGCGTTGAGCTATCGTGGCATAAGCCCAATCTTGAAGTCAGCTCGGCCATCATATAATCTCGGAAATGAGTACCATGGTCAGTAACGATGGCCTGAAGGACCCCGAAACGTGCAATGATGTGGTTGAAGATGAATTGGGCAGCTGTCTTACCGTCGGTAGCTAGTGTAGGCATCGCTTTGGCCCACTTCGTAAAGTAGTCTACGGCGACGATTATATACGCATGCCCCCCGGCCGAATGAGGGTTACACATCATAAAATCTACACCCCATTTCGCAAAAGGGCCAATGGTAACAACAGGATGCAAAGGGAGAGGCGGTGCGCGCATCTTGGGCTGAAAGACCTAGCACACATGACATTTACAGACTGCGATGATACAGTCTTTGAATATTGACGGCCAGAAGTAACCTGCTCGCAGAATTTTCTGGGCAATGGCATATCCAGACATATGACTACCATAGGCGCCACTGTGGCAGTCATTTAGGACCCTTTCAGCCTCTTCCAAGGTTAGGCACCAACGGAGCACCGAATCTACTCCAACGCGGTATAAGGCATCTCCTACGATGCGGTAGGGTTGAGATTGATGTCGAATCCAACATCGGGCATCTTTAGTCAACTCAAACCGGAATGTGGAGGTATGAAGATACACAATTATGTCGCCGTACCAAGGGTTACGAGTACTGATAAGGAAAAGAGTTTCATCCGAGATATGATCCTCGGAGTGTGAAGGAGTGGAGTCTGTTGGGAGAGAGCATATAAGATCCGCGAAAACCAGTGATTTGGTTGACTTAGCAGTAGTGAACTCTAAGTCAAAATCCTACAGGATAACGATCCATTTGGAGTATTTTCCCCCCAGTAATTGTCGAGAGAGAATATATGTCATGGGGTTGCAATCCGAAACCACTGTTATCGTACGCAACATGATGTAGTGGTGAAAACGCTGTACAACGTGTACTGCGGCTAACGCCAGCTTCTCGACGTGATAATAACGTGTTTATGTGTCGAGAAGGTTTCGTGATAGATAATAAACAACTTGTTCGTTACCATCATCGTCATCCTGCACCAGAACCATAGCAATGGTGCTAAACGCAGCGGCTAGATACAAAGTGAAATCGCGGTGGTAGTCCGGAGGACGAAGCAAAGGAGCATTAACTAGTAAAGTCTTAAGCTTCTCAAAGGATTCTTGAGCAATTTCGTCCCAATGGAAGGGAACGTTCTGCTTTAGAAGACGCGTGAATCCTTTGGCCACCTCAGCATAGTTCGGGATAAAGCGTCGAAGGAAGTTTGGTTTTCCCTGCAGACTTTGCAACTAATATAACGAGGAGGGTGATGGGAGGTTGATGATAGCCTCGACTTTTAAAGGGTCAAGGTGAATTCCGTCTTTGGAGACTATGAATCCCAAAAGATGGCCAGAATCCACGCAAAAGACACATTTTTGAGGATTAAGCCTAATATTGTAGCGCCTACAGCGAAGGAAAATATGGCTAAGGTGTTCAGGGTGGTCCTCTCGCCTAGCTGAGTGAGCTGGAAAGTCGTCCAGATAAGGTTGAACGATATGGCGAATGTTGTGGAAAGCGTAAGACATCGCACGCTGAAAAGTGGCTCGAACGTTCTTCAAGCCGAACGGGAGCTTTTTATAAGCGAAAGTACCCCACGGACAGATGAATGCAGTCTTATGTTGATCCTCAGGTAAAATATTGATCTGATTATACCCGGAGAAGCCGTCCATCAAGGAATAAATCTCACTTCCCCAGTGGAGTCACCAATTTGTTGTGGGGGTAAATCCCCTCTGCGGACAGAGGCGATCCCTACTAGCCCACACCGGGTCTAGCAACAATCGTTCATGCTATAGTGCAGGTTCCTAATTGCAAATAAACCGACTAGCGATGTAGACTTACCTGGAATCCAACGTTGTTGCTTGTAGAAGAGGTAGCGCTCCCGTTCCTCAGCTCTGGCAAATCACAATCCTCATGATCGCCGTGATCAGACACCTGCACATGCAAGAAACAAAACAAACGCAAGCGTAAAATCTAGTAGATGCAACTATATGTCAGTCAGAAAGGACATAACTCATCATTATAAACAACAACAAGAGTGGAACCATAACCAATAGTCGTTTATTATTAATCAATCAAAGGAAAATTACAACCAATTTCTGACGCTAAATTCTCCTTCGGAGGGTCACCAGCAGAGCACGTCTCGAAAAGCCTATCAAGGATGGGACAAACCTCTCTCTTCGGATCTTGAAAATAGTCTCCTTGCTTGATTTTGGCCTTAAGGGAATAATCAAGGCTCTTGCAGCATAAGGCTCTTGGAAATTTGGGAACTTGAAGACTAGCTTGCAATGGAGATGAGCAAGATTTTATAGATGGAGGAAGGGGAGTTGGGATCCCTATTATCATGGGATTGGCCCTATCATCAAGGAAGCTTCCATGAGAGGTGGAAAACCACTTCCTCTCTATGGAGATCCGTAGCCAAACCTCCCAACTCAAGATAGATAGCAGTCCAGGAATTTGTTAGGACGAAAATTCCGGCATTTATTTTTTAAAAACACTGCTTAAATTGGCTGGCGCGAGTGCGACTCTGAGACAGAGCGCCAATTGGCGCGCCCTCTTTGAAGGATTTCCCCCATTGGCACGGGTACTGAACTGGTTGCCCGCGCCAATGCAAAAATAGGTGTTTTTAGGGTTTTTCACAAGGAGATGTCTTCAGGGAAATGAAAGCTCATGTTCAGAGGGATGTCATGAAAGTATTTTCAAGTCTTGTCTCTGCTCATAGGTAACGGAATGAGCCCTCCAATGTGCAGGATGGGGATTGCAGTGACGGTGACAAATTGTTGTGTAACTGGTTCAATACTAGGGTTTATAATATTGGGTTTAATACTAGGGTTTATAATATTAATCCTATAGTTTAATATAAATGATATGCATTTATAATCTTCGTCAAGTATGGTCAACCATGGTCCGATATCACAGTGCGACACAAATTTTCTCAATAAAACCAAACATTGTGAACCATGGTCAACCATGGTCCAATGTCACATTGTGACGAAGATTGTCTCAATAAGAATATCAACCATGGTCCAATGTCACATTATGACAAAGATTGTATGAATATGAAAATCAACCATGGTCAACCATTGTCAAACATCGTCAATCACTGTGTGATGTCACATTGTGACAAACATTGTCTTAATATGAAAATCAACCATGGCCAGCCATTTTCATCCTTGGTCTAATGTCGCATTCTGACAAATATTGTCTCAATGGTAAAATCAACCATACATGTAAACCATGGTCAACCATGTTTATTTTAGGGTTTATAGTATTTATCTAAAGCTTTATATACCTAGGGTTTATAATATTAATCCTTTTGGTTTAATATTGTTCCCTTGGGTTTATTAATCTAAGGGTTCATATTCTTATGGTATAAAATTATTCATAGGGTTTATAACATTAATCCTTGGGTTTAATATAAATCTCTTATGTTTATAATCATCATCAACCATGGTTAACAATAGTCCAACGTCACATTGCGACAAAGATTTTGTCAATATGAAAATCAACCATGGTGGAATATCGCTTTGCAACAAAGGTTGTCTCAATATGAAAATTGTTGATGGTCAAAAATTTTATTTTAGGGTTTATAATATTTATCTTAGGGTTTATATACATTGAGTTTATAATATTAATCCACTGAGTTTAATATTATTCCCTTGGGTTTATAATACCTTGTGATTTTAGAATTAATCCCTTGTATTTATAGTATCAATCCCTTGGGTTTAGTAATCTATGGGTTCATATTCCTAGGTTATACTAGTATTTATAAGGTTTATAATATCAATGCTAGACTTTAATATAAATCCCTTGGGTTTATAGTCATGGTCAACCATGGACAACCATGGTGAAATATCACATTGTGCAAAGATTGTCTCAATATGAAACTAAACCATGGTCAACTGTGGTCGAACATGGTCCAACATTGCATTGTGAAAAAAATTGTGTCAATGTGAAAACCAACCATGTAAACCATGGTGAACCATGTTTATTTCAGGGTTTATATTATTTATCTTAGGGTTTATATACCTAGAGTTTATAATATTAGTCCCTTGGATTTAATAATATTCTCTTGTGAATATTATCCCTTGGGTTTTTAGTATTAATCCCTTATATGTATTATTCCTAGGGAATAATACGATTCATAGGCTTTATAATATTAATCATATAGTTTAATATAAATCCCTTGTGTTTATAATCATGATCAACCTTGTTTATTTTAGGGTTTATAATATTTATGTTAGGGTTGATATGCATTGGGTTTATAATATTTATCCATTGGGATTAATATTATTCCCTTAGGTTTATAATCCCTTAATTTTTTAGTGTTGATCCCTTGCGTTTATAATCTCTTGGCCTTTTAGTGTTGATCCCTTGGGTTTATTATTCCCTTGGATTTAGAATATCAATCCCTTAGGGTTATTTATCTTAGGATTTATATATGTTGGATTTATTATAATGAGTTGAGAAAGGTGATATGGAATAAACTTTAGCGAAATCCAAAACCCTAGATATGTTATACAACTATTTTGTCTATCAATCACAAATAGTTAAAATTATGGTAATATAATATTATTTTTTAATATTAAATTTTAAGTTCTAATATAAGTTTTATTTTTGATGTTATATTTAATAATAATACTACTCTTTACATTTAAGATTTAATAAATATAGTATTTTATTTTCATATTAAATTTTAATAAATATTTTATTTATTTTAATATCTTTATTAAAATAAGTATTCATTACGTAATATATTTATATATTTTTATTTATAGTTTAAGAATAAACATTATTAATATTAATATGAGATATTTTAATGTTTGTTATATAATACTCGTAGTCTATATTAATATATATCATTACTAATAACAAATTAATATTGGAAACAATATTAACAATAAAAATATTAATATAGTATTAATAATGTTTAAAAAAATTATATTTATAATGTTAAAAATATATTAAAATAATAAATATTAATATTAATAATTTCCAAATATTACTGTTTATTGTTTATAGTTTCACAATAAATATTACTAATATTAATATGAGATATTATTAATGTTTATTATATAATATTAATATTAGTTATTAAAAATATTAATATTAATATATATTACTAATAATAATAAATTAATATTGGAACAATAACATCATTAATATAATATTAATATTTTTATAAAAATAATATTTATAATGTCATAACGTGTTAAAAGATATTAAAGTAATAGTTATTAATATTATTGATGATGATAATGATGATTAACATACATTAAGACCAATGAGGTCTATCATACCTCGGGATCTAAATCCCTTGTGTTTATAATCATGGTATGATATGATCATATATAATCTTTATAGATTATAAGGACCTATGGGTCCCCATCCTCCTTCACCACCCTTGGTGGGAGGGTCCCTTGGGTCCAAGGCCCTACCAGAAAAGACTGATTGGCTTATCGCTTCGCTTGCGGAACTTGGGGCACAGGCTATCGATAGAACAGGAGACTCGTGAAAAAAGCTTTGGCTCAAAGTCTCGGGCAGGTTCATAGGCAGGCTACGGGTATGTGAATGAGACAATCAATTTTTTTACCCAAGTGGTTTTCGCTTCTTCCCGCTCTTGTTTCTCACTCTTTCCCGGGTAGTTCCCAATGTTCGGCACTTCCCATGCTTTGCGGGTACAACATCAATAGTCTAACCTCATATTGTCACAAAGTTTTTGTCAATATGAAAATCAACCATGGTGGAACGTCACTTTGCAACAGTGGTTGTCTCAATATGAAAATGGATGATGGTCATCCATTTTATTTTAGGGTTTATAATATTTACCTTAGGGTTTATAAACATTGAGTTTATAATATTAATCCCTTGGATTTATAATACTTTTCAGTTTTAGAATTAATCCCTTGTGTTTTTAATATCAATTCCACAAGTTTATTAATCTAAGGGTTCATATTCCTAGGGTATAATATTATTTATAAGGTTTATAATATTAATTCTAGGCTTTATTATAAATTCCTTGAGTTTATAGTCATGGTTAACCATGGAAAACCACATGGTGCAATATCACATTGTGACAATTATTGTCTCAATATGAAAGTCAACCATGGTCAACTGTGGTCGACCATGGTCCAACATCGCATTGTGAAAAATATTGTGTCAATGTGAAAACGAACCATGTAAACAATGGTCGACCATGTTTATTTCAGGGTTTGTAGTATTTATCTTAGAGTTTATATACCTATGGTTTATAATATTAGACCCTTGGGTTTAATAATATTCTCTTGTGAATATTATCCCTTGGGTTTTTAGTATTAATCCCTTGGATTTATTATTCCTAGGGTATAACATTATTCATAGGATTATAATATTAATCCTAGGGTTTGATATAAATCCCTTTTGTTTATAATCACCGTCAACCATGTTTATTTTAGGGTTTTCAGTATTTATGTTAGGGTTTATATACATTTGGTTTATAATATTTATCCATTAGGCTTAATATTATTCTTTTTGATCAATAATCCCTTGAATTTTTAGTGTTGATCCCTTAGGTTTATAATCTCTCGATTTTTTAGTGTTAATCCCTTAGTTTTATTATTCCCTTAAATTTATAATATCAATCTCTTGGGATTATCAATCTAAAGCTTCATATTCCTACGGTATAATATTATTTATAGAGTATTATTTTAATCTTTAGTTTTTATATAAATCTATTGGTTTCACGATTCACTGTTTAATAAATTATTATTAAATTAATGTTATTATTATTAATTAATAAAAAATAAATATATATATATATATATTCTAATAATTATTTATAAATTTAAATGAATGAATGAATTATTATTTATTAAAATTATTAATTGATTATTATTAATAATTATTTATCAATTTAAATTGAATTAATTAATTATTATTTATTAAAATTATTCATTGATTATTATTAATATTTAGTGGGTTGAGATATGAATTATTATTATTATTTTTTATTAATAATTATATTATTAATTAATAATATTATATTACTATTGATATTATTTTATATCACTATTAATGATATTAAATATGATATTAAATTTAAATAATAATAATAATAATAAGTATTAATCATTTGGGTTTGTTGATTTTTTAGGTTTATAATATTTATTCTATGGGTTTACTAATTTTTTGGGTTTATAATCTTAATAATCCTATGGGTTTATTAATTCCTTGGATTTAAAATGTTAATTCATAGGGTTTATTAGTCCCATGTATTTTTAATATTCACTTCCTCTTAAAGTGCCCGACGTACAACCACATTAGAGCTCAATTTCATAATCTTTGTTGCAATACTAACCTTCCTAGCCTTTTAAGATGTCAAAATTATAGTGAGCTTGAGAGGCTTCTCTCCAAGTTTTTTGAGCATAGGAATAAAATCTTAAATCAAACTAAATAACTCTTTTCTTTAGGTCCGATAGACCAAAGATTGGTCTCTATGGATGTTAACCACCATCATCATCATCATCAATTTTATAATATTTATCCCTTTTGTTTACTAATTCATTGATTTTATAATATTAAACCTTTAGTTTTATTAGTTACTTTAGTTTATAATGTTAATAATTCATTGAGTTTATTATTTAATCATTTAGATTTCTTAATCCATTGTGTTTAAAATATTAATTTGTAGGGTTTATTAATTGTTTGGGTTTTCGATATTAGTTTGTTGAGTTTATGGATTTCTTGGGTTTATTAATCATTTATATTTATAATATTTATAATGTTAATAATCCCTTGGGTGTGTTGATCCCTTGGGTTTATACGATTAATCCCTTAAGTTATCTAATTATTTTGGTTGGTTATATTAATCAATTGGATTTATAATATTAATAATCTCTTGGGTTTATTAGGGTTCAATATTAGTTCTAGGGTTTAATATTAATCCCTTAGGTTTATAATATTTATCCCTTAGGTTTATTAATTTGTTGGGTTTATAGTATTAAGAATTTCTAGGGTTTATTGATCCCTAAGGTTTATGATATTAATAATCATGTGGTTTTATCAATTCTTTGGGTTTAAAATATTAATTATTAGGCATTATCAATCCCTTGTGTTTTTAATATTGACGCATTGGGTTTGTCGATCTCTTAGGTTTATAATATTTATCCCTTGGGTTTACTAATTCCTTGGGTTTATAATATTAAAACCTTGGGTTTATTAGTCCCTTGTGTTTATAATTTATTCCCTTGGGTTTATATTATTAATAATCTCTTGGGTTTATAATATTAAAAATCCCTTGGGTTTATTAATCCCTTAAGTTTAAAATATTAATTTCTAGGGTTTATTAATCCTTTGGGTTTTTAATATTGATCCCTTGGGTTTTTCGTTGGTTTTATAATATTAATAATCCCATGGATTTATTAATCCCTTGTGCTTAAAATTTTAATTAGCACATTTTATTATTCTCATGTGATTTTTATATTGATTCATTGGGTTTGTTGTTCCTTTATGTTTATAATATTTATCTCTTGCATTTATAATATTAAACTTTTGGGTTTATTAGCAACTTCAGTTTATAACATTAATAATCACGTGTTTATTAATCCCTTGGGTTTAATTGATTCCTAAGATTTATTAATCTCTTGTGTTTTTAATATTGATCCCTTGGGTTTGTTGATCACTTGGGTTTATAATATTAGTCCCTTGCATTTATTAATTCCCTGGGTTTATAATACTAGACCCTTGAGTTTATTGGTCCCTTGAGTTTATAATATTAATAATTCTTTGGATTTATAATTTAATCCCTTGAGTTTATTAACCTCGTTTATATTAGTTTTTTAGTTTCTTGAGTTTATTAACCGTATTTATAATATTTTTTATTTTAATATATAATCTATATATTTGATTTTTTAAATTATTTTAAATAAATATATGAAATATATTAACATTTATATAAATAAATATTTAATAATTATTCATTATATTAGTGAGAAATAAATAAATATTATAATAATAACCAAATACTATTATTATATTATATGTGAATTATATTATAATTTAAGTTATAACTATTAATATATTAACACAAATTTATAATATCACATATTTATTATTAAATAATATATTATTATATGTGGTTATATAATATATTCTTATATACATTATTACATTACTATTATATCATATATATATATATATATAATATAATATAATATAATGTGTATATGATTAATGATGTTAATATATTTTAACTAATTAGATCAAATATATTGATAATTATATCTCTAAATATATAATAATTATTGAATATAAGATAATAGTTACAATAAATATATATTATTAATAATAACTAAATGTTATTGTTATGTTATATGTGAAGTATATTATAGTTTTAAATATAACTATTAATATATTTGCAAAATTTTATGTAATAGCTAATATTATATTAATATACAAATTAATTTTTATATAATAATTATAATTATATAAGTATAAAATAATAAAACTATTATTATTTATATAGTTATTAATAATCATAAATAGTTAGTCTTTAGCAAAATAAACGAAATAGTTATTAATACGGTGGGTGGTAGATATAAGCTTATCGGTGTATATCAACCACATTGGTAAATGTGGATGTAAATGTATTTTAATACGCCTATCGACATATATCAGCGACATTGGTAAATGTGGTTGTGCTAGTATTTATTTGTACAAGTTTTATCTAATTTCTGCAAATTGTACTCATAATTAATTTGGGATTTTTTAATACTTTGAAGCATGTTGGTCTTTGGGACTTCAAAACTGGTCGGATTTGAGAAATTACAAATCTACAGAATTGTCATTAAACAATGCAACAAAAACTTCAAAATTGTTATTATCTTACCATGTTGTAGACTAATGCTCAAAACCATTTCAGGGTTCTTGTTTCATTTGTTCCACAAGTTGTGGATGGCACTGGAATAATACTACAGAGCCTTCAACCTCATTACATGCACATATAATGAATGGAAGAAGAAGCATCACAAAATCCCTCTAGGCTCGGATCATGGGACGAATTGTATCCATTCGTTTAAGTTCTACTCGAACCTAGGAAATGAGTGCATTTAATTTAGATAGTCATTTGCCATAAAATCAATACTCGATGCAATAAATAATCAATGGAGATATCCCATATGAAGAAATCGATACTCATGCAATAAGAAAATCGATATTCATGCCATACATAATAAATTGCCTCCAGTATATTTGTTTGAGTAATAAATCATTTTAGCATACACCATTACCATTGTTTTGTTTACTTTTGCCATAATTTTTCCCTGATTTGTTGTCATGCCCTACCCATAACTAAAATTTACTAAATTGATGTTTTTGGAAAACTAATTGGAGAATCATTGTTTCCAAAAATTGTCATTGTAGGTTATGGGATGATTCTTTTTCTCTTTTGGAATCTACCGAAACCACTCTGCAATTTATTTGGAGTATCATTTATTTCTATACATCATGCTGAGACAACCAATGTTCAGATCTTTGAGAATGATTGGCAGCTTGAAATAGGCCAAAAGACATATAAATGTAGAATGTGTGATAACAAAGGAGAAGGACAGTACATAAAAATGAGGGAATAATGCCAAGGTAGTATGTAAATACTTTGAATACATCACTATTAAAAAATGATGAAATTAATGACTAGGTGACTAAAAATGTTAGTCACCCCAATTATTTCAAGTGAATTACTACTAAATTTGAGCAATTTTATGTGATCGAACTAAAAATGACTAACTTAAATGACTAATTTAGTATTGGAATAAAATATACGACTAGATAATAAGTGACTAAACTAAAAGCGACTAACTTAAACGACAAATTTAGTCCAAGGATAAAATATATGACTAGATAATAAGTGACTAAAGTAAAAGTGACTAACTTAAATGACTAATTTAGTCTAGGATTAAAATATATGACTATATAATAAGTGACAAAATTAATAATGCTTAATGTAAATGACTATTATAGCCAAGAATAAAAATATGGCCAAATAACAAGTACACCAAGTATATGAATTAGTCATTTATGTCCGTAATTTTTAATTGTGTCACTCCATATATGGAAATTGAAATTTTGGTACCGAAGTGTTACATTTCACTATAGGTGTCTCTGAATCCATTTGCAGTGTTAAAATTTAGATACAAAGGGGTCTCTAAATTTACAGTGTTAAAATTATGAATACCTGTTTGTCTCTAAAGTTTAACAGTGCAGATGGATTCATCTACAATTAACATAATTGCATGTATCATCTATCAACTTTACACTCATGCCTTCATTATAATTTTAGTAAAGGTTATTATATTAATTAGATAACCAAATTAATATTTGTATTTATATTTAATATTTGGCCATAAAGTTTACTTTTTAAACTTCATTGATTTATGTTAAAAGTGTGAGATTTTTTAAATCTAAGGTTAAATATTCATATTTACATTTTTTTTTTAACAAGAACAGGTATATTTTTTATTTATGAAATTAGGTTGGGCCGCAGCCTAATCAACCCTTGATACATATTCTTTTTCCCCAAAATTCCCTATGAGTCGGGATCTGCTCTAACATAGCTGATTCTCTCTTACATAGTTGATTCTTAAGGGATCGGAAACCAAATTAGGACATCGTCGTTTTTTGAGAGATCTCCTTGGGCTAAGAGGCAACCTGCATTTGCTTTTTCATCCGCTTCCTTGTTTAAATTTTGGAGGACATGGAAGAAGTAGTTGGAAGTGTATTTTTGTAACACTTTTCTGAGTCTTTGTAGAGTCTTATTGAGAGCTAGGTTATTGAATTGATCTCTTGTGTTCATGATCTTGACCAGGATTTCCGAGTCTCCAAAACTTGTTTGTATTCTTCTCCATGCTCTTGCGTGATCTGGCAAGCTTTGACTAGTCCTAATATTTCTGCTTCATTATTAGAGCTCTGCCCAAGGCCCCAACTGAAACTGATTCTGTTTTGCCCAATCCAGGGATAGATGACACCCCCAGCTCCAGAGGTACCCGGGTTTCCCTTAGAAGCTCCATAAAAAAATATTGTGGCTTTTTCACGAGACTTCCACCAATTTTTAAAGTCAGTCTTAGGAATCTATAGCCTCCATTCTAGATTATGACAATATTCATATTTACATTTAATAAATAGATAAATATAACATAGATTATGTTAAACATGTGAGTTCATTTAAATATAGTATTAAATCATCATATTTTACATTTGATAAATACTAAATAGATAAACCTAAAATATATATTTATAGACCTATTTAGTAAATAGGTATGAAAATTTATTAATTTAAGTATGAAACTTAATTAATTTTTTAATGATGTATGAACCTTTGTTTTTTTTTTAAGTCAATGTTATATTCATGTAGGAAAAAAGGAGTACATATAGCCAGTTACAAAACACGTGGTCTAGTCTCACCTCGACTGGGTTTAGTGACAATAATTTGCACTAGATGCAAAAAAATACAAAAGAGGGACTAGGGACATTGTCCATAAACGGTTCGGCCAGAGGCACCAAAACAAATATAAAACATAAAGAACACCAAATAGCATACTAGTCACCCAACGTGATGGATGCAGGGTTGTCCAGGGTTGTTCCTAAATGTGGTGGAGGATAGAAGTCACACTGACTGTTCCCTTCAAAGTGTGCCAACCAAGTCTCCAACTTTTCTACTTTCTCAGCGAGTTGATTTCGGCCTCACCAAGCCACTACCAGTCTCTCCCAGACTTGGAACTATAAATAGTGCATTCAGTCCAATGTTTCCATCTACTCTGCATGCTCCTCACGACATTATCTCTCAGTTGTGTCCACTCTTTCCATCAGCCTATTGATAAGTGCACGAAAATTCTCTAGGCAGCAATTTTGGATAGTGTGCCCCTCATTTACCTCAAATCAATCAAACCCATGATTACCCTTGCCACCATAACCTCCTCCACCCTGACGACTCTGATTTTGAACCCTCAAACCCCCACCTCTGCTATCCCCCCGCTTACCTCTGTTATCCCCCCGCTTACTTTGATTATATTTGATTAATAATCAAAGTAGTAAATCTCTTTTTGCAAAAGAGCTCCCCTCAAGTCATGCATAGTAGGGACTCTGAAGCCCTTTCCTGTAGCTATAATAGAGTCTCACATAGCTTGGTAATAAGGTGAGCGAGCAACATTAAAAGGAAAACTGCATCATACCAACATCTAGAAATGTATTGAAAAGAAGATTCTTTGCACGGTTACAAGACATGCCATATAACCCTCAATGATGGAGAGCTTGACCTTCACATTTTTGTTTAACAGCTCAGATTTATTGATGGGGGAGATGGTGAAGGGGGTTTATTAGCATATATGGCAGCACTAATGAGCCCTGGTTTTGGAGGAAAGAATGGGAAGAATGATCCTTTTGGAGGACCGACGACTTTGGTATATTGACAAAGGAAATCAAATATGTATGATAGCCAATGTCTCCATAATTCCATTTCTCTATCGAGATTTATGTGTCGAATACTCATAATGTCCCTGAACCCGACATGGTACTAGGTGTATGTACCCAAGCTCATGCAGTGGACCAGAGACAAGATAAAAAGCCCTACAATGTCACCATTTTAGAGCTCGAAGGTGTGACCGTGGATTGGAGACAAGATCAAAACCCCTACAACATCACCATCTCGGAGCTCGAAAGCATGACTTGCAATAATGAGAGGGTTTTCAAGCTTAGCATTGTGGGATTTGGCCTCGACAGAACAATATTGCCTTTCATTTTCAACTGCACCAATTTAGACTCCCTCGACTTATTGGCAAATTGTTTGACTAGTGAGATACCAATGAAGCTCCAATATATGGTTAATGCAATATAATTCACTTGTCATGAATCCTATGCCCTTATCTAAATGTCAGATATCTCCACAACAACAGGATCACGAGAAAAGGTGGCGGACTTTGGAGTTTCAAAGAGTGGATCCAAAGGTAGTTTTGGTCATTGGGTACCTTGATCTTGAATACTTCAGAAGGTAGCAACTGACAGATAAATCTTATGTGTATTCTTTTGGAGTAGTGTTACTGGAGTTCTTGTGTGCAAGGGAAACTCTTACTCTTGTTTTTCCTAGAGAACAATTCAATATAGAAGAGTGGTAAATGCATTGGTAGAAAAAGGGGAAGCTTGAAAAAATCATTTACCCTCACCTTGTTGGGACCATCAACTCTGGTTCTTTGAAAAAATTTAGGGAGACTACCGAAAAGTTCCTGAAATAGATGGGCTTTGACAAGCCTTCCATGGGAGATGTTTTGTGGAACCTGGAATATGCATTTCAACTCTAGGAGATATCCATGCAAAATGATCTAGATGAGAATAGTACAAATCATATTGCAGATGTTCCTTTGCACTACCCAGATCCTGAGCCTTTTGGTCCAAGTTCAATATGACTTCAAGTCTTGTATGAAATTTCTCAATTTATAGATTTCATTAATGAGCATGTGGCATTTTGGAGTTCTCAACATCCCATGGAGGGATAATTGTGATAATTTACCTATTGTTTGGAACATGTTCTCCTTAAGTGGATATGACACATAGTGGATCCATACCTTGGTGCAACAATTCCTTACATAAGGATGTTTGCACAAGATTAAGGGCAAAGTGAACACACAAAACTAGTGGCTTTGGTTTGGTAGGAGAGCTACAAGTATGTAAAAGAGATTGAGAGCGCATGCATTATGTTCCTTTTGGCTACCGAGAGCCTGAGACTTTTTATACTAGCGTTATTGGATGAGGTGTTGGTGGAAGTGATGATGATTTAGAAAATGCAACCACAAGCATTGTGTTCTCACAATTGGTGAATCCTCGTGGGAGGTGATCACAAAACAAGACTCCTTTGCCATGTTCCAAATTTACCAAATTAGCACATGCAAACAAAACATTGGTGAATGTGAAATGGTTAGGTTTGGTACTTGTTTTTTGCATATCACATTAAAAATCCAGTGCCTCCTCGTAAAATCCTCTCCTCGTATAGTCGACAACCATTACAGACGATTACACCACATTTGGTTTATACATTTGGTTAGGTAGGTAGGGTGCCCCTATCTCACATCTCACTATAGAGTAATTTGGTCACATATTCTTTCTTCTATGATACTGGTTCCTCTATCTTAAGTCCTATCTCTCGTCCTTATTCTCTTTCCCTTTCTCTCTTACCTCTCTCTTCCCCAATCTCTCTCTCTCTCTCTACCCTCCAATCCTCTCACTATATCCCTCCCTCTCTCCTTCTTTTTGTCCCCCTTCCATATTTTTGTCACTATCTCCCTCTCTTACCCTTCTCTACCTCTCTCACTCCTCTCCCCCTCTCTCTTTGTCCCCCTAACCCCTTAACCACTAACTCATTATTCCCCTAACCCCAATCCCTAATCCCTTAACCACTAACTCATTATTCCCCTAACCCCTAAATGCGCCTAGATCCCCTAACCCCTAAGCCCCCAATTCCTAACCCCTTAACCCCTAACTCATTATTCCCCTAACCCCTAGCCCCTAAGCCCCTAATCCCTAATCCCTTAACCAATAACTCATTATTCCCCTAACCCTTATAACAGTCCTTAAAACCCGTTGCAATTAGCCATTCCAAACGAGATCAGGTCTAGTTGGGACTTACGATCGAGTTAATTCCCCCTTGTTGGCAAGGTTAAAATGGTTAATCTTTGATAGACAAAATTTAGATCAAATCTTTCATTAAAAAGAGAGAACCATACCCTCTCTGCCAGGTTATGCCTATCAGTCACTTGGCCTCTTCTTGCTCTCACATGAATGTAGTCTTGCTTGACTGGTACGGAAGAAGGATTCACATTTTCAACTGTTTGTTTGGGACAACTTTTAGTTGTTTTAGTACTATTACATTCTTCAAGTTTATCCTTTAAATCATCATAGTCTTTTGTACTCTCTCCAACTTTGTAGTGCTTTCCATTCGTCTCAATCTCATCTATTTCCTTGGTCTATTAAGGAACAAGGTAAACAACATTAGGATGTTTTTGCAATAAACAAGGGTATTTCCAGGACACAGTCAGGTGGAGCAAGAGTATAAAATCCAACTTTCTCATGAATATGGGACACTCGAATTTAAGATTTATAGTAGCAGTCATGAGGCACAGTGTGGTTATTGAGACTTCATCAGATGGCCATTCTCCGGACTAAAATTGTGTGACAACACTATGGTTGAGTTTGAAATTGGAGATTGAACATACATTTGGTTTAATTGCAATAGAAATTTTCATCAATAAATGTAAAGCAATGGCTAACAAATATTGGAAATTAATAAATAGAGAAGACATGGCAACAAGCAACAGTACCTACAAAATTGTTACATTGAGACACAAATAATAAGCAACTATTGTGCACAAACAGAGACCAACAAACTATCATCTTAACCCTAAACCCTTAAACACTAATTCCCAACCCCTAACCCATTTAACCCCCTAAACCTATAAACCCCTAACCCATTTAACCCCTAATCCCTAAACCTATAAACCCTTAACCCCTAAACCCTTAACCCCTAACCCATTTAACCCCCTAAACCCCTAAACCCATAACCCATTTAAAACCCTAAAATCTAAACCTCTAAACCCTTAACCCCTGACCCCTTAAACCCTAATTCCCGACCCCTAACCCATTTAACCCCCTAAACCCTTAAAACCCTAACCCATTTAACCTCCTAGACCCTAACTCCATTAACTCTTAACACCTAACTTCTAAAATCCTTAATTTCTAAATCCCCTAACCTCCTAAACCTCTAAATCCCTAATCCATTTAAATCCCTAAACCCTAAACCTCTAACCCCTTAACCCCTAACCCCTTAAAACCCAATTCCCAAACCCTAACCCATTTAACCCCTTATACCCCTAAACACCTAGCCCATTTAACCCCCTAAACCATAAACCTCTAAACCCCTAACCCATTTAACCCCTAAACCCTTAACCCCTAACCCCTAAACCCTTAACCCCTAACCCATTTAACCCCCTAAACCCCTAAACCCATAACCCATTTAACCCCCTAAACCCTAAACCTCTAAACCCTTAACCCCTACCCCTTAAACCCTAATTCCCGACCCTAACCCATTTACCCCCTAAAACCCTAACCCATTTAACCCCCTACCCTGACCCCATTAACCCCTAACCCCTAACCCATAAAATCTTTAACTGCTAAATCCCCTATCCCCCTAAACCTCTAAACCCCTAACCCATTTAACCCCCTAAACCTCTAAACCCCTAACCCATTTAACCCCCTAAAACCTAAACCTCTAACCCTTAACCCCTAACCCCTTAAACCTTAATGCCCAACCATTTAACCCCCTAAACCCTTAAAACCCTAACCCATTTAATACCCTAAACCCTAACCCCATTAACCCCTAATGACCCCTAATCCCTAAAATCCTTAACTGCTAAATTCCTTAACCCGCTAAACCCCTAACCCATTTAACCCTCTATACCCTTAAACCCCTAACCCATTTAACCCCCTAAACCCTAAACCTCTAAACGCTTAACCCTTAAACCCTAATTCCCAACTCCTAACCCATTTAACCCCATAAACCCCTAAAACCTTAACCCATTTAACCCCCTAAATCCTAAACCTCTAAACCCTTAAACCCCTAAATCACTAACACCTAAACCCTTAACCCCTTAACCCCTAAACCCCTAAACGTTAATGCTTAACCCATAACCCATTAACCCCTCACCCCTAACCCTAGAATCCTTTACTGCTAAATCCCCTAACCCCTAACCCCTTAATCCCTAATCTCTTAACCACGAACTCATTATTCACCTAACCCCTAACTGTGCCTAAATCCCCTAACCCCTAAGCCCCCAATCCCTAATCCCTTTAAACACTAACTCATTATTCCCCTAACCCCTAAATGCACCTAAATCCCCTAACCCCCAACCCCTTAACCCCTAACTCATTATTCCCCTAACCCCAATCCTTAATCCCTTAACCACTAACTCATTATTCCCCTAACCCCTAAATGTGCCTAAATCTCCTAACCCCTAAGCTCCCAATCCATAACTCCTTAACCCCTAAGCCCCCAATCCCTAACCCCTTAACCACTAACTCATTATTCCCCTAACCCCTAAACCCTAAACCTCTAACCCCTAAGCCCCTAATCATTAATCTCTTAACCACTAACTCATTATTCCCCTAACCCTTATAACAATCCTTAAAACCCATTGGGATTAGCCATTCCAAATGAGAGCAGGTCTAGTTGGGACCTACGATCGGGTTAATTCCCCCTTGTTGGCAAGATGGAATACCATGAGCAAAACCATGGGTTGCAAAAACCTCTCCCAAATTTACTATTTTATCTCAATTTTATTTTAATAATTAATTAATTAATTTCTTTAAAAACTCTTCTAGATAAGTCACATAAGTTCAACGCTTTTCAAACCACTCATTCTATGTTTCATCATCAATGTTTTTAAAATAAATTTATTAAAATGAAATTGAGTTGATTTTTGAAACTTTCTTTTAAACAATAGTTGATATTACAAGGAATCACAGAGTGCACTCAAAATCCATCAAAACAAAAATGGGTATGATATTAAAAATGATATTTGGAGGGCATAATATTAAAAATGATGTTTGGAAAAATGGAGGGAGGCAGTATTAATTTTTCGTTTAAATTTTAGACGTTAGTTAAAATAACATTTCTCCCACCCAAACTTTGGTTATCTCCCGCTGGCTTTGTGATTAGGGATTTTGTTGTGGGTCTTGTTCTTGCAACTGCCTTACTGCAATTTTTTCTATTTCTTCAGCTGAATATTCACAGAGATTGCCTTCAGATACCCATTTCATCATTTCATCAATGGAGCCAGAAAAGTCCATTATCGACTTGTTTGATGATAGTGGTGATGGAGGGAGTGAAAAAAGCATTGAAGAGCAGAATGAGGACAAGCGAATTCATGAAGATGATGTTGAAGAGTGGCTCACTGTGGATAAGGAGGATGCTTTTACCCATGACAATTATTCTTAGCGATTCTTCCAGTCCACAGAATGGCCTCAGAGTTACAGAGAATCTATGCATACATACAGCATTGTTGCATCTCCATTGGTACCATTTGGTTGGATGCAACGCCAACCAATCTTAGAACTTCCATGTTCTAAAAAAGGTAGTCTATTAACACAGGATGCACCTTACTGGGATTCTAGGAGACCATTACTGGAAAAGGAGGGACTTGAAGAGAAGCCAACATATATACCAGTTTCTATAGAAGGGGGAAATAGAGATGGATTTGATAAAAGGGTCTTTGACAGAGAGGTTGGACATGCTATAGAATATCGAGGACAAGGCTGCAGCTTTGTGTAAGCAGTAGTTAATGGAGTGAATGTACTGGCTGGTGTTGGCCTTCTTTCTACCCCATATACTATTTTAGAAGCAGGTTGGATAAGTCTAGCATTGTTGTTGTTGTTTGCCTTCATTTGCTGCTACACAGGTATTCTCTTACGCTACTGTTTTGAGAACCAGGAAGGCATCTATACTTATCCAGATATTGGAGAGGTTGCACTAGAGAGACTTGGTCATTTTTTTATTTCTATTGTTTTGTACTGTGAATTCTATGCATATTGTGTAGATTTTATCATACTGGAGGGGGACAATTTGACAAGGTTTTTTCCAGGTTTTCATTTTGATATTGCTGGGACTGAACTGAGTTCTCTCTATTCATTTGGAATTTTAACTGCAGTGATAGTGCTACCGGATTTTTGGCTGAAATATTTTCGAAGCTGGTGGAGTGCTTGCAAATGTTTTGGTTATTGTCACAGTTTTCTAGTGGGAGCCATAGATGGGGTAGGTTTCCACCCTAGCGGTTCACTGGTGAATTGGACCAACCTTCCTTTTGCAGTTGGTGTGTATGGGTTATATTACTCTGGCCATTCAGTATTCCCAAACATCTATATGTCGATGGTAGACCGCACTCAATTTGAAAAAGTACTAATTGTGTTTTTTTTTTTTGGTTTTTTCTATAAATTTATTTATTTATTTATTATCTAGCTGGTGCCTTTAAATCTCCTCCTGTTGAAATATCATCTTGGCACAATTTCCCATTCCCTAGTCTTACAACCACGTTCACTGCCCTGTCTGAAATTAATTGTAACGCTGGAAATTTGATGCCAATAGAAAGTGAACATGTTCTAAAAGGTCAATGTGAAGCAAACAAAGAAAAGAAAATCAGACAATATAGACAAACCCAGAAAGAAAGATGTTATCAAGGGGATCAATGATTAGTCTATTTATGTATCTGATTTTCAGTTAGAGGTTGCTGAAGAAAAAGTGAATTTGAAGAAGAAGAAATTAAAAGAAAATAAAGAGATGGATGAAATAATTTTTCCTCAAGGGAAGCCAATGCAGTTGATTGCAGGCATAGAATTTTCGTCAAATGATCAACATTGCAGTTTCTAGAATTTTTCTCAGCATTTGAACAAGTATGTACTTCTTACCCAAAATGTGTTTTAAGTTCATATATATGGTTCAAACTGAAAATTTTGCACCATGGATATTTTCTTTTACATTGCTGTAGTTATACCTTCAACAATACCAATTTTCTACTACAAAAACATTAGTGTGACAGTATGAAGTGGAAAAAGTTTAATACTGGTTAGTTTACACCATGATTTGGGCTAACATCACTTCCAACTTATTCAGTTCTTGATTCTTTCATGTTAGATATAGCCCACAACACCTTTCCATTCTTTTAGAGCTATGCTTTTACACTAGTCAACAATAATTGTTATAGAAGTTCTTTGATTTTTAAAATAAAAGTAATATTTCCAAGGAAGAATTTTGGAAGTATCTGTAAATGAGGTCTTATAGATGTACCTTACCGATTGATGACAATATATGCTATTTTTAGTGCAAGTGAAATACCCAAGCCTCTCTGATCATCAAGAAAATATGGTTTTGTAAGGTCTTTGTATTAAAATGAATTTCCACTGTGTTGTTGTCCACATGCTTATATTGCAACTATGAAAGTTTAGTCCCAATTGTTAGGCCTTGGCTTTGATTCTATCCGAAGCAACTCCTCTTGTTATAGGGCTTTGACACATGCTTACCATTCAACATAATAGTATATGATAAACTTTGTATTCATAAACAAATGAGCATAGATGACTCAGAAATGCCACTAAATGAATGAAAAAACCACTGTTCTACGGGGATGTGTCCATTAGGGTGGGAGGGGGCACCTCCATGTTTCCCATGTTCCCAAGGTGTCTTTTTCTTGTAGGATGCTCCAAGAAACATTTTTCCACATATCTCTTTTGGGAAATGTGGTGAAACATAGAGGGAAATGCATTTTCCCAAGAGTGGTTTTTATTTTTCCCTTTTTTTGGACGATTGAAGAAAAATTTATCTACATATCTCTGTTGGAAACATATATGGAAAATTTTCCCTAATTTGAAGGATGCATTTTCCAAAAGGAGGATTTTAAGATTTTCCCTATAAAAAAATGCACTTTTGGATGTCTCTTAGAAAAAATGAGTTGCCAATTTTTATGGTGTCAAAAATGCTTCTACTTGCTTGTTTGACCATCCCTATATGTGCAACCAAGACTGCGATTCTTTGTATTCCTTTTCCAAGTGACTCTTTATTCATGCTGTGTTCACACTTTCCAATGCCCTTGCAACCCTCGCCTAGTCCAATATACCATCATTTCTACACGATTCGTTGATCCACATTGTACTTTTGACTAATCAATGCTCATTAAATTGTACTTTGTCAATTTTGGATTTTTGGCCATGTGATTAGAACCCCATTGTCGAGGTTCCTAGTGTAGTCAATGTTCTTTATCCACGTTGTGTTCACTCTTTCAAATGCAAGTGAAACCCACACCTAATCCAATATACCATCATTTAGATTTGACTAATCAATACCCATTAAATTGTGCTTTGTCAATTTTGGATCTTGTTCACAATCAGAGAATAACATGGTCTTAATGTTGTGAAAGATCAGTGACATTTTTTTATATAAATCCTGTATTGATGTGTCAGTCCAAATTTTGCACAAGTGGAGGCATTGAATGGATTTCCCAAAAGGTTTTATTCTGTTTCCATAATGCTTCAGGCATTTCCAGTAAAACACTAAAAGCTAGATGCCAAAGATATTTGTGTATCTCATATATTCTCATTGAAATATAGAATGATGATGGCATTGTTGAAACTGTCAATTTCACTCTTAAATGGTCCTTGAATTGAGTTTTAACTCGTTGATATCTTTTTTTCTATGGAATTGAGTTCAACAGCATCATAACAACTTTGAGTTCTATTATTCATCAAGTTCTATACCACCTTTGGAATTGGAATTGATTTCAGTAGCTACATAACAACTTTGGGTTCTCTTCCACATCTGGGTACTTGCCTATGAAATTTGGCACATATGCAAACCTCGAAAGGGTGAGAATACACAAGAATAAGCTCATGGGATAGATAACCATTTCACTCTCAGGGCTCCCTCATGTTTATATGCTACTGTGTGTCAGCAACAATGTCGTTCATAAGGGGAGGACTCTCCTATGGCAACCCAAATCAATGGTGGAGAGAAAAAACCCAAACGGACCGGATGATTAGACACTTCCAATTTTGGTGACAAGAGTCAAACCACTCCATATCCCTACTAGGGTAGGATATATATCGTATATAATTTAAATGCCATAGTATATATAAGATATGAGTTGGGTTGAATATGTGACATATATAAAGATATGGACAGGGAAAAATGTATTCAATAAATTCCATGGTGTTACCTCAGTTGGCTGATGAACCAATAAAATTCAAAACATAATGTCCAATCAAATAACAAAATGAAGTAGTGATTTCAATGTAATTGATATGTGGAATAGGGATCCAAGTCTTCTTACTAATATTTTTGTTGCTTTTCCAAAATAGAGGACATGGGTTTGACCTTGGTAGGTGAATAGCTTTAAAATATTTTCCTTAACCATTGTTAGCACAAGAAGTATTGTTAAAATCTACCTTTCGAGGAAATTAATAGTATGAATCAAATGACCCATGTTTTGGCTGAGAGAGTTCCTGCAGGACACAGACTAATGAGACAACAACACTTAATGAGCGGATTACTTACAGGAACAACAGCAAGATGCTAATCAAAATCAGCATTGTGAGAGTTTGCATGGATAGATTTGACACTGATATTAATGAATAGAAAATTGTCAAAGGAGGAGGTGAAGTGGAGATTGCATACAGGCCAATTTTGCTGAAGGAAGAATTCAATAACATTCTCTGAAAAGGAAAAAACCTTCAGATATTTGTCACAGTTTGAATCAATTGACTTGAAAATTCCCACATTCTTCTACAAGATTTAGTGTGATCTCAAGTGTTACACCATTTTTTTGGTCATCTAACCTATTATCATTAGATGGACCCAAGTACACCATGTAAGACCAATTTTACCCCAAGAAAAATTGCCTTCACTATGTCAAATAACTTAATAAACCACATTTATTAGGTTGTTTATGGTCCAAACAGGAAACCCCAAAAGGAAATATTAAACAAACCTATATTTGTTTGATTTTCCTCACGGAATAATTAATTAAACCATAATTTAATTATTATTCCCAGTCATGTTTAACCCAAAAACAAAGAAATTAATGAGATAGACCTTTATTTATCTTATTATTTTCTAGGAATAATTATTTAAATCTTATTTAGATAATATTCCTTGTTAAATATGACCAAATCACCCATAAATAATTAAATAAATCATTATTTATTTGATTATCCCCCAACCACTTCCTTAAAAAGATAAATAAATCATTTATTTATTTATTTTTGACTAATCAAGGGATTTTGACCCAAGTCAAATACCTTTTCCCTCCAACAAATATAATAAAATATTCATAAAAGGTGGATCTAGATTTGGTTAACATTATTTTAATCATGCACCAAGATCTAGAAGGACCCAATATTTTGTTATAAATAGGAGGGTTTTTCCCATCATTCCTCACCTTTTGTTGCCTACTAGATCACTCTCGATCTATACACTTGGTCCCTTTTTCTACCATTTGTTGTGTGAGCTCCCATTGAGCTCCTTTCTTTGCATTGGGTTTTCTACACCAACAAGAGAGAGAAAGCTTATATCTAAAGTGCTGAGGACTTCCAAGAACCCATCCCACTGAGGAGAATTGGATACACCTTCTTGTTTTCCTCTCAGGTGCCCAATTAATATAAAAATTCTTTCAAAAATCATTCTTGTCTTGTCTATTGGTGTATGGAGAAAACTTGTGTTTTTACTGCTTAATGTCTTTCCATGCATAGATCTGGTGTTTTGTAGCTCTTTTCTTGTTGAACTAACCGCAGATCTGAAGATATTGGCAGTCACTTATGTTTTTAGGGCTATTAGTTATGCGTAGCTAAAGTGGTCCTTTTTCGTACACTTCGACAAAGGATTCATACTAACAAATGGCGACTCCACATGGGTTTTAAATTACGACCGCTGTTGTTTTTCATATTCCTGCATATCCAGCTACTTCAGACCCTAGGGTTTCTTTTCAGCTGTTTATTTTTCCTATTTTTATGTTTTTTTTCTCACATAAAAACCTAAAACATTAAAATTTCTAACTTCCGTGTGTTTCTGGCCCTATTGCGCAGGTAAGCGACACCAGCCGCAACTGAGACGGAAACTTTTCTGAAAATCTGCGGCCGAGACAACCGGAATGGGAGGTTGCACTTTTTGGGCCAAAACCTACGACCTGGACCTCCAGGTCGCACTTTCCAGCCTCTTTTCTGCGACCTGCACTGAAAACAGGTCAGAAACTGCGACCTGCCCTTTTTTCAGCCAGTTTTCTGCAATTTTTCTGGGTTCTGCTGAAGCTTCTGTCAGGGTTTTCCAACCTCTGTTTCAGCCCGTTTTGACCTGGTTCTGCTCTGTTTAGCTCATCTAAGTGGGAACCTATCCCCCCTAGGGCTCTAGTACCCTCCACTTTTTGTGGAAGAGTTTTTAGCTGTTTCAGCCTCTGTTTTTCTGAGTTTCAGCCTCTCCTTTTCCAGATCTGATACCTCCTTTTCAGATCCCTTTAAATCAACGTCTTTTCCTTTCAAATCACCTCTTGTTGTTTTGTCTGGACCTCTCTTTAGGACCTCCTCCCTGTCCTTTCCAATTTTTGCTGATTTGCTCCTTTTTTCCAGCCACCTTGCCTCTGTCTCTTGGCTGTGATCTGCACCTCTTTTCAGCAGCTTTATCCTTTAGATCCCTGTCCCTCTTGACCTTAGATCTATTGGCCTCTTTTTCATGTGTTTTACCTAGATTTTTTCCCTTTTTTAGCTGAGTTTTGAGAGACCCGCCTTCTTGGGTTAGATAGATGCACAAGTAACTGTTCATTGTCTGTTATTTCAGCATTATATACTGTTCTCTGTAGGTTTATTTTCAGTTACGCAGCACACTTTTTTCTTGATCTCAAAATGGAAAGGGTTTAAAAATAAAAATTAACGCACGCCACACACTGACCCTAAGTGAAGAAGCGCCTGGTTAACACCGCCTGGCAAAGACTCTAAAATCAATTGTCACTGCACCTCTTCTGCCCTTGACCTCACTTGATTCAGTCCCTTTCTGCCCCTGTCGGTTTCCTTCTTCCTGTCGTCATTGCGCCCCCAAGGCGCCTTTCCCGGAGACTTCTTGGCCTTCACCCTCAGTTTCCGGTCGATCGACCTGCTCCGACCCGCCGTCATCGAGCCAGTCCTCCTCCGAGCCCGCACTCCGACTCCTCTCCTGATTCATCAGGTTTTCCTGGTTCTCCCCCTGTCACCTTCACTATGTCTGGTCCGGGACCTAACGCTAGTAGTCCTCCAGGCCCTAATTCCGGACCTACTACTAGCGGAACCGCCACAGGAACTACCTCGGCCATACCTTTACTGCCGTACATTGCAGGCCTCAGCCTCCCCGATTTCAATTAGTTGATCAATGACCCTATTCGCCACGATGTTGGTTGGCCTGCCATGCCAACCAAGCTCCCCTATGACATTCCTAAGTTCGAAGGCCTTGCTGGAGAAAATCCAACCAATAATGTCCGATCTTTCCACATGTGGTGTTCCTCCAATTCCATTACCGATGACTCCATCCGTCTTCGTTTGTTCCAACGCACGCTTACCGGCGAAGCTTCTAAATGGTATGTCGAACAAGCCACCGCTTCCCATAACACCTTTGAGACCATTGCCCAAGCCTTTCTATCTTACTTCCAGCTCCCTCTCTGATACGATATCGGTACGGAGCTCTTGACTTCCTTTAAGCAAACCTCTTCGACCCGCCTTTCTACCCATGTTCAGGAATGGCGACGAAGACGCAGCTTATGTCGAGCTCCCCCCTTCGAAGATCGGATCTATATGGACTGGTTCCTTCGCTCCCTCTTAGCGCCCATTGGCAAAGATGTCGCCTCTCATTTCCCTCAAACCGAAGAAGCCGCCCTTCAAATAGCCTTGAAATATGACCTGATCTACGCCCAGTCTGGTTATGTTTATACCGTCCTTCCTGACCTCCCCAGGCCCAATGGCGCTAACGCCCCAGGGGCATCTCATTCCACCGATGGTATCATTGGAGCCCTTTCCCATCCATATGCTCAACCTCCTATGGGCTACGGTCCCCCTCCCGGAGGGGCCAGCACCTCTAGCACTCTTCCCCCTCCCGGTAGCATGTACCCAGGATACGGCATGCCTCCTTCTTTTGCCCAACCTCCTGCTTACCTCAATGCTGCCCAACCTACCCATTACCCTTATCCGCAGCCTGGTGCGCCAGCTCCTCCAGCATATGCGCTTCCACCTCCCTTGCCTCCTCAACCCCAGCACGCGCACCTACAGCCCCCCCCAGGGCAAGTATTTGCGTAGCAGGGCGCGACTAATCCCCCTTCTTCTCAAAGACGGCGGAGAGGCAATCCAAATCAATCTGCCCCTGGTACTTGTGGACCTAATCCTTAGGGTTTTGACCCTAACACTGCTAACCAGCAACAGGGCACTCAGCCCAAGCCGGACAGGCCTCTTCGTACCGATAAGCCTTGTTCGTGTTGCAGTGTTTACGGTCATTATACCCACGATTGTCCCCTCTTACCACAGATGAGGCAGATGTGGGAGTCTCAAGCCACATTGTGAGGACAGCATGCCTCCCCTCCTGCTCCCCCTAATTTGGCCACTACTCAACCAGCTGTGTTTACTGATCCTTTCCCTCAGCAAGGATTCGTGGCTACCCAACCACCTGACGGGCGGGTCTCCACTCCACCTTCCATTTTTGGTTCCTCCGATTACCAGATCCTCATGATGAACTCTGATCAGTTCCCAACCGTTGACCTTCACCTTCAAACTTGGTCTCGCCAGTACCCCCAGCCTCCTGCTCAGTCTGCCCCCGAGCCTCCTTCTTCAGGTTCTACAGAGCCTCTTTCGACACCCAGTGGCCCCTTACATATCCCTCAACCCAAATTTGAGGTTCATCCCAAGATTCCTAAGGGACCATTACGTCGAAACGCTGCTTCCGGTCGAGCTGCTCATTCGTATAGTATAGTAGACGATTTGGCGCAATCTCCTGCTGCCATTTCCACACTGGAACTCCTCCAGTCATGCCCTTCCCAAAAGAAGGCTCTACTATTTGCCGTGGGCACTGTAGATCCTGCTGATGACCAAATGATTGTTTTTGACGCCACTCAATCGAACCATCCTCCCCTTCCTCCTTCCGTCGCCTTCCAAATCCCAATCAAAATCTGGAACGCCATCGTTTCCCGGTGTATAATTGACGAGGGGGCATCCACCTACATGATGTCCGCTTCAGTTTGGAAGCAACTCGGATCCCCTGAGCTGGCCCCTTCCACGATCACCCTTCGAGCGTGGGACGATCATGCCTCCCAGCCCATTGGCTTGTTTCGTAATTGCCCTATCATCCTCGCCGGTAAGACTGTTTGCATTGACGTCGAAGTCATAGACGCCCCGCTAGACTACAACATTCTATTGGGGCGAAGCTACAACTATGCTATGTCTGCTGTCCCATCCGCGGTTTTCCGCAACATGTCTTTTCCCCATAATGGAAAGATAGTCAACATTGACCAGTTGACATATCATTAGCCAACCTCTCAGACCTCACCTGAGACGACCATCTCTTCTGTAGCCAATAATCAAACCGTCGATTCCTTGACCAGTGTCTCCCCCGGCGTTTACAAGGATTCCTCCCTACTTGGAACCTTTCCTTGTCTCCCCCCTCCTCCTATCCCGGATCCCAGCTTATCGAATGTCTACATGATGCAATCGTCTCAGGCTGCCCTTAAGCGGCCTGCTTCGGCTAGTCAGCAACCTCCCCTTCGCCCTCCGCAACCCGCTCCTAGCCATTCATCCTAGCCAGCCGGACCTCCTCTTTCTGGCCCTCCCCCTCCAGCTGGTATCCCTGAACCCCTTTATCCTCCTGGATCGGTTCCCCCAGGCCTTAACCATCTCGGAGCTGTTCCTCCCGGTCATTACCCTGTTGGGCAGATACCTTTCCTGGCTCCCCCTCCCGGAGTATATTCTGTCCCCGTCATGGCCACCCTTTCTCTCCCTAACCTGACCTTGGGCATTCTGGTCTGGTACTTTGACCCTCCAGCCGCCATCCCTCCTGGTCACCCCAAACCCTACGTGGCTTTGACACCGGTCCAACCGGTCCCCCTCGCTTCCTCTGTTTCCTCTGTGCCCCCAGCACCTCCACAGGACCCTTCTCCTGTCGTGACGGCTCCCGGGAAGAAAGGCAAAGCCCGTAAGGGGGCACCCAAAGACAAGACCCCCACGACTAACCCGGCCCCTCCCCCACCCGCCAAGCCCTGTGCCTTGTGTGATGTCGCCAGTCATGCCACCCATGCTTGTCCCGAGTTGCCCCGTATCCAGCTGATGGTTAAAGTCGCATTCCCCGAGTCTACGGTCCCTGAAGCCTCCGTTCCTTCTTCGTCCGTAACTCCCTGTTCTTTGTGCGGTATTCATGGCCATTACTCCCACCATTGTCCTCACCTGATGCATTACCGCGCCTCTTTAGAGGTCGTTCGAGAGTACGAGGTTGAACAGAATCAATTCGCCTCTCCCATCCTCACGCAGTATGCTTCGGGCCAACCCGAGGATCCCCCCGCTCCCATCGTCATTCCCCCCCCTGATGTTCAGATGACGGAGTCCACCTTGACCATTCTTTACCTATCCTCCTCTGCGAGACACCTGGAGCCCAGTCCCCCCGCGTCCTCCCCTGTCGTTTCGCCCGATCCCCTCTTTTCCACCCCTACCCCGGATCACTCCACCCGTATCTCTGTGGACCTCCGCAGCCCGAGTTCCCGCCATACTTCTGATAGCCCTCATATACCACCCTCTAGCTTGTATATGAGTCATCGTCATCCTGCCCCTTGCACTCCCTCCTGCAGCTGTCGCTCGATGTCTTCTGTCCACTCACGCTGCCGTCCTTCTCCCTCTTCCCCTCCTTTGTTGTCTTGTAACACCATTCCGCAGGACCCTCCGTCCACCCCCTTTATCGGTTACGCTGATGGTGCAAGTCGTTACTCCCGGAATCTAGCCGCGGCAGGTTGGGAAATTTTCACCCCCTTGCATGCCCTTGTTATCTCGAATGGGGTTTGCATAGGTTCTGCCACCAACAATCAGGCCGAATATGATGCAGTGCGTGGTCTCTTAGCCGATGCCCTCTTTCATCGCATCCTCCATCTGCATGTTCGTTTGGATTCCTTACTTCTTGTCATGCAACTAAATGGTGCTTATCGTGTGCATAACCCTGTGCTGTTTAGACGCTATTTACGAGTGAAACTCTTGATACGTGCATTTGAAACCATAACTTTCAATCATGTACCTTGAGAACAGAATCACTATGTAGATAGTATTGCAAACCATGTTCTAGATTGGCACTTATCACACACATTTCATACAAGACAATAACATTCATAATCATAAAAAAAACGATGCATATCCATAATATGTGTCGCAAAACATGTGTTTAGAGTCCATCTACTCTGATACATATGACATGCCCATAGCATGTTACACAAAACTCAAAACTGGGGGCACCACCTGCCCCTACATACACACTAGGGGGCACCACATGCCCCACACCTAATCACTATCTGGCGGATCCCGAGCCAATGGCTCTGCCCCTGCAGCCCGTAGATCATGCACCATTTGACCGGCCATCGCCATGCGCCGCATGACACCTCGCCATTCCGAGGGTACACCAATACATGGCTCTATGTACTGGTCGTCTAAGTCCTGCCACCCGCGCTCTGATACTATGGTCAACAACCTTTCGCATCTACGGTGGATGTCCTCCAGAAGGGCGGTCGCATCCTCATTATGCGCTGCTCTTGACCCACTCGGACCTGTAGCTCCAGATGCTGCAGGTCGTCCCATGTATCTGGCCGGTTTTACCGGCGCTATATCTGCATACCAAAAGTACATGAATCAGTACCCTAGCTACTATTCAAAAAACTTTAACATGCCCATACAAGAATAGCAATCTGTCACTTACCATCGGGCCCCCAGACTCGACCAGGCAGAAGTGGCAGGTCTGGATCTCCACAATAACTCATCCCACTAAAGGGATAGTCGTCTATGTATAATGGCATCTGATCCCAATGGGCAAAAAACTCAGGTTGAAACACTCACCCGACCGCCCCTCCTCCTCCTCTGCACAGTAGCCGTCCCCAACGGCGCATCCTGGGCTCTCTCGGGCCCCCATCTGGAAGCTGTACACGAGGCCTCAAGGTCGGGATCTTCTCAAAGAAGAAGGTGCACAACAAAGTCCCATATGAGCAATCATGGTTCACCTACCGCCTGCATAGTGACAACTGTCGCTTTAGCGACACCAACATCATTTGGGCCCACCCATAGTAGGTCCCACCCGGCACACTCTCCACTATCATCATCTGCCCCCCAGTGATGTGATGGAGCGCCTGGTTGCCCAGGATACGCAGCATAGCTGCAGCCACTGCACGGGTTTCTAGCCTCTCTAGATCCCCGATCGGTATTCGAGTCCCCTTGACTTGGAGACCCGGTCGACAATGACGCTCCACAAACTCCATGATATGCCGCCCCCGCGGCAATACTGGCTATGTGTTTCCCACCATCCCCAGTGGCGGGAGACCAGTCAAGAAATACACGTCCTGGACCGTCAGTTCGATCCTGTGCCCCTGCACTACAAAGACCTCCTGATCTGGATCCCAGTAACTGATAATATGGGCCAACAACGGTTCTCCTGCTCTCATCAAAGGGTTCTCCAAAAACTTTAGAACCCCAAACCTGGCCAACACACGTCGGACGCCCTGATCCGCCTGGATCTCTGCTCGTAATGTACCCAGGTCTCTCTCTCTCCAGTTAACCCGTAAATCTGCCATACCTGCACAAACACATCATCTTTGTCAGCATACAAATCGGGAAAACCATAACCAAACACCAAAACCCATCTTCCAGCCATAAAACAGCACCAAAACCCCCTCATCTCCCAAGTCGCAGTTTTCTGCCCAGTTCTGGGATAGGTCGCACTTTTCTACCTGAAACCTGTTTCCCAGGTCGCACTTTTTGGCCCAAAAAGTGTGACCCGGCCGTAGAGATGAAGGAGGGGTTGTTTCTGGGATTCTGGGCCCTAAACTGAAAATGTAATCCATCAAAATGCAAGAGAAAGGTTAGGCCTCTTACCTGCAACTGACGGATCTCGATTCCAATGGTCGGTTTGTCCGCTACGTTCGCCGCAAGATTTAGGGCCTTCTCTCCTCTCTACATTCACCGCAGCAACAATAACAAATGAATGATTTTTGAGGGAAAACTGCCTTATTAAACGAGAACACCTGTTTCTTCTTTCGACTACTGCGACCACACCGTAGCCCCGTTTGACGAACCGTCAGCACCGTTGGAAAGCTCTCACCGAGCTCTCAAATGGGTATCTGTTATTTTTTTGTGATTTGATACTTCACCATGACACATTTTTTCCAAGAAGGGTCACTTCACCGCTCCTTAAAATCGAATTTCCTCACTTACGACACTTGTACTTGGGGCACCATATTGCCCCCTTCCTTGTCCATGTTCGTGTCGATTTTCGTCATGAGTTCCCACCTTGTACTCATGTTTCCATGGTCCCCCATTGGGGCCTTTACTGTGTGGTAGCACCATCAAGTCACCCTTGTTTAGAGCATCCAAGTTGAGTCATCATTGCATCCATGGAGTCTATACCGCGTCCCTTTGTACCCCACTATAGCCCTCCATCCTTCATTCCTTGGTCTCTCTCTTATGTCGCACATTATGACCTTCAGTCCCACTGTCCCCTATCCCTTATGATATCGTGTCAGTTGCTGCCATGTCATTCATGCCCTTTATGCTCTAACAAGGGAAGTCGTCCATTCGCTACTCAGTCCTTCCCATTTTCACTATCGTCATTAGTGTCAGTCTGTTCGTCGCTCTACTGTTTCCTCTCGTGCCTTAGTTGAGGATCTCTCATTGCCTCACCTATGGCGGACCTCCTTTTGTCGACATCAGCACATTCATTCCAGAAGCCAGGTCTAGAGGGCGGTGTACCTTGGTTCCAGCTTCCACTCTTGTTCGGTGCCTCGGATCAGGCAAAGGGATCTCTCATTTCCCTTTGACTTGATTGTTTCTCCAGCTCCTTTCAGCATGATCGAGATTTTTATACTTGATGGTCCCGTGATCCAGCAGCAGCTCTTGACGATTCCCGGGTGTGTGTGAGATGTCTCAACCCTCATGAGGGGGTGGCCCTGCAAGTAGCCCCCCGCATGCCCGGATGACCTCTTCTTTGCAGCCTTCGATGTAGCTCCAGATATTTGATGATGTTGGCCTTAGCCACTTACAGCGCCTCTTTGATTTGCATGTATCAGTCAGATTTTGTGAGCCCTTCCCCATTTACAGGGGGCATTTGGGTTGTATTTATCTCAAGTACTCAGATATTATTGTACCAGTCCTGGCTGTTATCCCAGGCGCAGCATGTATGTGAGATTCCTCATTGTATTTTTATCTGGCTCATGATTATGCCAGCTGTAATCTATGGTTCGGTCCCTTGTTTACTGGACACACTATTCTTTTGTACTTTGTCTCGGCGGGCATAGGTATGCCTCCCCCGCCGCCTTCAGCACAGGTACCCTCACATAAAAAAGAGACTTGTTGCACCTGCGAGTCTCATCTCCTCAGGGTCTAGTCCTTCAGCACACTATCTACCTTGCATTTCTCTCTCTGACATCCCTTTTGTTGTCTGGTGATTGATTTCTTACAACGTACTTCGGTCATACGATTTTCTCCTGACACTCGCACGCTGGGGGGCAATCTGTTACACCATTTTTTTGGTCATCTAACCTATTATCATTAGATGGACCCAAGTACACCATGTAAGACCAATTTTACCACAAGAAAAATTGCCTTCACTGTGTCAAATAACTTAATAAACCACATTTATTAGGTTGTTTATGGTCCAAACAGGAAACCCCAAAAGGAAATATTAAACAAACCTATATTTGTTTGATTTTCCTCACGCAATAATTAATTAAACCATAATTTAATTATTATTCCCAGTCATGTTTAACCCAAAAACAAAGAAATTAATGAGATAAACCTTTATTTATCTTATTATTTTCTAGGAATAATTATTTAAATCTTATTTAGATAATATTCCTTGTTAAATATGACCAAATCACCCATAAATAATTAAATAAATCATTATTTATTTGATTATCCCCCAACCACTTCCTTAAAAAGATAAATAAATCATTCATTTATTTATTTTTGACTAATCAAGGGATTTTGACCCAAGTCAAATACCTTTTCCCTCCAACAAATATAATAAAATATTCATAAAAGGTGGATCTAGATTTGGTTAACATTATTTTAATCATGCACCAAGATCTAGAAGGACCCAATATTTTGTTATAAATAGGAGGGTTTTTCCCATCATTCCTCACCTTTTGTTGCCTACTAGATCACTCTGGATCTATACACTTGGTCCCTTTTTCTACCATTTTCTGTGTGAGCTCCCATTGAGCTCCTTTCTTTGCATTGGGTTTTCTACACCAACAAGAGAGAGAAAGCTTAGATCTGAAGTGCTGAGGACTTCCAAGAACCCATCCCACTGAGGAGAATTGGATACACCTTCTTGTTTTCCTCTCAGGTGCCTAATTAATATAAAAATTCTTTCAAAAATCATTCTTGTCTTGTCTATTGGTGTATGGAGAAAACTTGTGTTTTTACTGCTTAATGTCTTTCCATGCATAGATTTGGTGTTTTGCAGCTCTTTTCTTGTTGAACTAACCGCAGATCTGAAGATATTGGCAGTCACTTCTGTTGTTAGGGCTATTAGTTATGCGTAGCTAAAGTGGTCCTTTTTCGTACACTTCGACAAAGGATTCATACTAACATCAAGTGAAATGCGCAGGTTTTGTAGACGGGCTTGGTGGAAACATCTCATTGAATACATGTTCCGAACAATATGAGACTTTGAAAGTGATTATGTTAACCAGCAAGTCAATTCATTAAAGTAGCGCCATGTATCATATAATTGGAGAGGTTTTTTTATTCAAAGAAGTTGCCTTATTTGATTTATTTAGAGGGTTTGATTGGCTGTAGCTGTAGGTTGCCTATTTGAAGCAGACATGCATGATTTATTCCCTTCAAAGAGTATGGTATGAAAGATGGTGTTTGAGAAGGTTGACCTGGTTGAAAACAACTACAGCAGAGGCCTGCAATTGGAAGTTAGAATTACCTTCTTTACGGGGTTTATCATGAAAAAACAGCAGTTGGAATTTTGATCCAGGTGGATATTGGTGGCCACCCGCCTATTCCACTTGGGCCCCCACCATTGTCTCTTTCAGTTTTTTTTTCCGTTTTGGCATAACTTACTATTTTTAGCAGTTTTTCGGGTCCTGAACTTCCGGAGCCGTTTTGAGGCCCTAAACGACGTTTTTTGGGAGTGAGAGCATGTTAGTCTTTCATGGGGCCCTAATCCCCACAAACAAGAGGTCCTGACAGAGCTTTCTAATGATGTATCATATGCGTCAAACGGAGATAATATGTTAAAGCACGTCTCTGGGAAGTTGAAACACCAATTTACCCAAACGGGGCCCATAGTTTTGGCGCTTCATCTCCTAGGGTTAGGTTTTTGGGATGTTTAGGGTTCTCCATTGTTTCACACAAGAGGCCCCCGCCTATCAGAAGGTCGTGAGGTCTGATACTGGTATCTTTTCTTTGGGATCACATCAAGACCCTAGCTATTTTATTTCCATTATAATCAGAAGATCTTTCTCAAGGATGATATTAATGAAAGAAGTGTTATTTCCGCCGCACTTCCCCGTATTTATGGTTATGTGTTTATTCTGCTGGCCTCAGATAACCGATCGGGCAGACGAGCTACCTGTTTTTTCTCGATCCTTCTTTGCATGTCCCCAACGAGGTCGGGGTATAAGGAGCTAGGGCTCGATCTGGTGGAACCTTTGCAAGATCAGCCTCGCAAACCTCGACGGACGCCCATGGGGGACGGAAAGAAAGATGAGGAAGCAGGAGATCCTATCAAAATATTGCTCGAGGAGGCCCTCGAAAGACAAAGGAACGTGATCGTATTGACTATCGGGCGCTGAACAAGATCACTGTCCCGAATAGGTACCCAATCCCACGGATTGATGACCTTCTGGACCAACTCAAAGGTGCAAAATATTTCAGCAAGATCGACCTGAAGTCTGGGTATCACCAGGTACCAATTGAACCCTCTCATGTGTGGAAGACTGCCTTCAAAGCTAAGGAAGGCCTTTTTGAATGGCTGGTCATGCCTTTCGGGTTGACGAATGCTCCCGCAACCTTCATGAGGATGATGGACGACATCTTGCGGCCATTCACCAACTCATTCGTAGTGGTGTACCTGGATGACATTCTGATCTTCAGCAAGACTTGGGAAGAGCACCTTCATCACATCCGACAAGTCCTCCAAACACTGCGGCAACACAAGTTGTGTGCCAATTTGGAGAAGTGCACGTTTGGCATGACCCAGGTTCAATATCTCGGATACATTATTGATGAAAGGGGGGTGCATGTGGATCCAGCCAAGATCCAAGTCATTCGGGATTGGCCAGCCCCGACTACTATAACAGAGCTTCGCAGCTTACTGGGTCTTGCTAATTTCTACCGTAGATTCGTGCTGGGATTCTCTCATATCACTTGGCCCTTGAGTCAAGTCACCAAAGGAGGAGCGAGAGCAAAATTCTTTTGGTCGGAACCCTCAAATACATGCTCAAAGAATTAAAATGGCCTGCTTCGCCTCCTGTTACCTTTTACCAGACTTGCACAGCTCATTTGAGATTGAGACAAACATGCCTCCTCGGCTCATGTTATTGGGGCGCTTCTACTCACCGTGGACATCCAAGCAGCATATCACAAAGGGAGAGACATTGTCTGAGACAGTTCGCAAGCATCCCACCTATGACAAAGAAATGTATTTCATTGTGCAAGCCTGTCGACAATGGAAGCATTACATTTTGGGAAGGAAACAATCATCCACACAGACCACCGGCCCCTACAGTTCATACAGACACAAGGGAAGTTGCAGAATGATCGCCATCAGAAGTGGTCCACATATCTGCAACAGTTTCATTTGAACATCAAGTACAAGAAGGGTAGCACCAATAATGTTGCAGACTGCCTCAGACGACCACCGATCGTGGCGCTCACCACCGTGCTCAACTCTTGTGGGCACGAGACTTCTGATTGGCCGCTTCTCTATGAGAGTGACCCAGAATTCGGCCACACTTACAAGGCACTCTTGGGGGGTACGCAAGTTCCAAATTTTCACCTCCAAGATGCACTTTTATGTCACCTGGGACACCTTTGTGTTCCTTCAAGCGAGCGTGCCAAGATGATATGGGAAGCACACTACAGTTGAGTCGCTGGGCATTTCGGGGTCGAGAAAACAGTAGCAATACTACAGAAGTATTTCTATTGGCCGAACCTTCGAAGGGATGTCGAGAAGCACATCAGATCCTGCACTGCTTGTACCATTGCCAAACCGACCATCAAGAAGCAAGGCCTATATACTCCACTACCTACCCCTAGTCGATCGTGGGAATCCATCTCCATGGATTACATGTCGGGCCTGCCTTCTACTAAGAATGGAAATGACTGTGTTTTCGTGGTCGTTGACAGATTCTTGAAGATGGCCATCATGGCGCTCTGCAAGGAATATCACGTGGCCAACAAGCAAACTCTTGAAATCCAGTGTGGTGCACTTGGGATCCCATACTATCATATCAGATCGAGATAGCAGGTTCCTCAACACATTTTGGTCCAGCCTCTAGTCAATGTTGGACACAAAGCTCACCAAGTCCACAGCTTTCCATCCCCAAACAGATGGCCAGACAGAGGTCATCAACATAATGATTGTACACATTCTGCGCATGTACAATTCAAAGCATCCACGCACATGGGACGAGAGCCTCCCCTATGTACAACATAGTTATAACAGGGCTCTCCATAGTTCAATTGGCCATAGCCCCTTTTAGGTGGGCTTGGGATTCCAGCCACTATGTCCCATTGACGTAGCCATGCCATTTGCAGCTACTCAGGCTGATTCAGCTCATGTCCAGTCTGAAGTTGACAAAGCAAGTAGCTTCATCGAGCGCATTCAACACATCCGCCAACAGGTTCATGATATATTGGACAGAGCCAATGCGAAGTACAAACAGCGCCATGATCAACACCGGGTGCCACACCACTTCCAAGTGGGCGACAAAGTATGGCTACATTTGCAGAAGGAGCGCCTCACTGGACCTCACCGCAAGCTTCGCCCGCTCCGATACGGGCCGTACACCATCACCAAGGCTGTAGGTAACAATGCCTTCGAGCTTAGTATTCCACCATTCCTTGGTCTGCACCTAGTCTTCAATGTGGATCGCCTTCGTCCTTACTTTCCACGTCTATTGGACACCTCGGACATTGCAGAACAACTCACACCAACAGAGTTAAACCCAGATTGCATGGAACAGGCCACCACAGATTGTATCATGGACACGCAAATCAAGAACACTCGTCAACAGCAGATCCAACTGTATCGGGTTGTCAAAGCTGGCCAACTCCTGCACCAAGGAAAGTGGTTCACCAGGGACCAAGTTCAGCAGAAATTTCCTCATCTCGTGGAGGAACTTAACGCAATGGGGACCATTGCTTCCTAAGGGGGGAGGAATGATCCAGGTGGATATTGGTGGCCACCCGCCTATTCCACTTGGGCCCCCACCATTGTCTCTTCAGTTTTTTTTTCCGCTTTTCGGCATAACTTACTATTTTTAGTGTTTTTACCCCTAACTTCCTGAGCTTTCAGCCCCCAAACGCACGCGGTATGAGGCTGCTTCAAATAATTCCTTTCGATAAAATTGGCCCCGACAAATTAGGGGGTCCCTATAGAGTTTTCAACAGGATGTAGTCACATGCGTCAAACTAGATAGTGCAAAAGTTACGTCCCTGGGAAGTTGAAACACCAATTTACCCAAACGGGGCCCATAGTTTTGGCGCTTCATCTCCTAGGGTTAGGTTTTTGGGATGTTTAGGGTTCTCCATTGTTTCTCAACAATAAATAGGCCCTCGCGCCTCATTGTAAAGCAGTTCAGAGGTCTGTAGCCACCACATCTCTTCTCAGAGATAGCTACCAGTACCCTAGCTAGTTTTATTTCCATTGTCTGTAAGCAAATTTCAGTTCTTTGATATTAATGAAATGAAGTGTTATTTCCGCTGCATCTCTGTATTTATGGTTATGTGTTTATTCTGTTGCGTTCCTGCATAAATCCGGATCAAATTTAGAGTCAACTTCTCTATCGGGTTTATCATGAGCAACAACATTTTTCTTTTGTCACTAAAAGTTCATTAAAACCGCAATTTCCCAAAAGGTTGTATTCTGTTTCCATAATTCTTCAGGCATTTCCAGTAAAACACGAAAAGCTATATGCCAAATATAATTGTGTATTTCATATATTCTCATTGAAAGAAATGATGATGGCATTGTTGAAACTATCAATTTCACTCTTAAATGGTCCTTGAATTGAGTTTTAACTCGTTGAGATCTCTGTTTCTACAGAATTGAGTTCAGTAGCATCATAACAAATTTGAGTTCTATTATTCATCAAGTTCTGTACCACCTCTGGAATTGGAATTGTAGCTACATAACAACTTTGATTTCTCTTCCACATCTAGGTATTTGCCTATAAAATCTGGCACATATGCAAGCCGAAAGGGTGAGAATACACAAGAATAAGCTCATGGGATAGATACCCATTTCACTCTCAGGTCTCTCTCATGTTTACATGCTATTGTGTGTCAGCGACAATGGAATTCATAAGGGGAGGACTCTCCCATGACAACCCAAATCACTGGTGGAGAGAGAAAACCCAAACGGACCGGATGAATTAGGAAATTCCAATTTTGGTGACAAGAGTCAAACCACTCCATATCCCTGCCAGGGTAGGATATATATATTATATAATTTAAATGTCATAGTATATATAAAATATGAGTTGCGTTGAATATGTGACATATATAAAGGTATGGACAGGGAAAAATATACTCAATAAATTCCACGGTGTTACCTCAGTTGGCTGATGTACCAATAAAATTCAAAACATAATGTCCAGTCAAATAAGAGAATGAAGTAGTGATTTCAATGTAATTGATATGTGGAATAGGGATCCAAGTCTTCTGATGTTTTTGCTAATTTTTCCAAATAAAGGACATGGTTTTGACCTTGGTAGGTGAATAGCTTTAAAATATTTTCCTTAACCATCGTTAGCACGAGAAGTATTGTTAGAATCTAGCTTCAGAATAAATTAATTGTATGAATGTCATGACCCATGTTTTGGCTGAGAGAGTTCCCGCAGGACATAGACTAACGAGACAACATCACTTCATGAGCGGATTACTTACAGGAATAGCAGTAAGATCCTAATCAGAATCATCATTTTGAGAGTTTTCTTGGATAGATTTGACATTAATATTAATGAATAGAAAATTTTCAAAGGAAGAGGTGAAGTGGAGATTGCATACAGGCCAATTTTGCTGAAGGAAGAAGTCAATGACACTCTTTGAAAAGGGAAAAACCTTCAGAGATTTGTCACAGTTTGAATCAATTGACATGAAAATTCCCACATTCTTCTACAGGATTCAGTGTGATCTCAAGTGAAATGTCCAGGTTTTGTAGACAGTCTTGGTGGAAACATCTCATTGAAGACATGTTCTAAACAATATGAGACTTTGGAAGTGATTATGCTAACCAACAAGTCAATTCATTAAAGTAGCACCATGTATCATATAATTGGAGAGGTTTCATTATTCAAATAAGTCGTGTTATTTGATTTATTTAGAGGGTTTGATTGGCTATAGCTGTAGGTTTCCTATTTGAAGCAGACATGCATGATTTATTCCCTTCCAAGAGTATGGTATGAAAGATGTTGTTTGAGAAGGTTGACCTAGTTGAAAACAACTACAGCAGAGGCTTGCAGTTGGAATTTAGAATTACCTTCTTTACGGGGTTTATCATGAAAAAAACAACAGTTGGAAGTTAGAGTCAACTTCTTTATCGGCTTTATGATGAACAACCGCAGTTTTCTTCTGTCACGAAAAGTTCATTGAAACTGCAATTTCCGAAAAGGTTTTATTCTGTTTCAATAATGCTTCAGGCATTTCCAGTAAAACACTAAAAGCTAGATACCAAATATATTTGTGTATTTCATATATTCTCATTGAAATACTAAATGATGTTGGCATTGTTGAAACTGTCAATTTCACTCTTAAATGGTCCTTGAATTGAGTTTTAACTCATTGAGATCTCTGTTTCTATAGAATTGAGTTCAGTAGCATCATAACAACTTTGAGTTCTATTATTCATCAAGTTTTGTACCACCTCTAGAATTGGAATTGTAGCTACATAACAACTTTGAGTTCTCTTCCACATCTGTGTACTTTCTTATGAAAGCTAGCACATATGCAAACCTCGAAAGGGTGAGAATACACAAGAATAACCTCATGGGATAGATACCCATTTCATTCTCAGGTCTCCCTCATGTTTATATTATATTGTGTGTTAGCAACAATGGCATTCATAAGAGGAGGACTTTCCCAAGACAACTGATCCAAGTGGATATCGGTGGCCACCCACCTATTCCATTTGGACTAGCACCATCAATTCTTCCAGCTTTTCACATTCAGCACAACTTACTATTTTTAGCAGGTCTTCGGGTCCTCCACTCTCGGAGCCGTTTTGGGGGCTTAATGATCCAGGTGGATATTGGGGGCCACCCACCTATTCCATTTGAACCCCCATCATCAGTTCTTTCAGTTTTCAAGTTGCAACAAAACTTACTATTTTCAGCAGTTTTTCGGGTCCTGAACTTCCGAAGTTGTTTTGAGGCCCTAAACGACGTTTTTTGGGCATCGTTTTACCAGCGAATTAAATTCATGGAGAAAATTTCATGGAATGAAATTCATCCCGAAAGTTGTGGTCCTTAGATAGATCTTTCTAACGAGCTATTGAGCGCATCAAACGGAGATCGGGTGCCAAAGTTACGCCCCCGGGAAGTTGAACCACCAATTTACCCAAACGGGCGCCCACAGTTTTGGCGCCTCATCTCCTACGGTTAGGTTTTTGGACATTTCGGATTCTACATTGTTTCTCAATAATAAATAGGCCCTCAAGCCTCATTGTAACACAGTTCAAAGGTCGGTAGCCATCACATCTCTTCTCAGAGATTCGCTACCAGCACCCTAGCTATTTTATTTCCATTATGTCTGTAAGCATATTTCTGTTATTAATGAAATGACACATTATTTCCGCTGCATCTCTATATTTATGGTTATGTGTTTATTCTGTTGCGTTCCTGCATAAATCCGGATCAGTGGTATCAGAGCGGGTCTGCTCTTTCTTTGTTTTTCTTTGCATGTCCCCAACGCGGTCAGGGTATAAGGAGTTAGGGCTCGATCTGGTTGAACCCTTGCAAGATCAGCCTCGCAAACCCCGACGACCTCCCATGGTGGAAGAAAAGAAAGACGAGGGAGCAGGAGATCCTATCAAAATACTGCTCGAGGAGGCTCTCGAGAAACAAAGGAACGTGATGATGGATAACTTTGCTCAAATCCTTCAACGACTGCCCACATATGGCGCATCCGCATCCAACAGCCACTCTGGAGGCGCCACTCCCTTCAAGGTACAGGTAAACTTTGACATTCCTATATTTGAAGGAAAAATAGATGCAGACGCTGTAGACAGATGGTTAAATTTGTTGGAAGGGTATTTCTCAGTCCATGACTTCTCTGACCAAGAAAAGATTATTTTTGCACTCCTCAAAGCCGCCCCCCATGTCAAAGACTGGTGGGAAACCTACCGTGAGCAAGAGGGCGAAGGGGAGCCCTCTCTGTTCTCGACCACACCCACTTGGAATTCGTTCCGAGACGGCATCAAGGAAAAATATTACCCTGTGGGGAGCTATGAGGACAAATACATCCAATGGACCACGCTGCGGCAACAAAAGGATCAAGATGTGCACGAACTGACGAATCTGTTCCATACCCTGCGCACAAAGTTGGGTATTAAAGATTCGGAGAGACATTTGGTGCTCAAGTACCACGGTTGTCTGCACAAACACATTCAGGAGGAAATGGAGTTCCTTGATATTACATCGCTTGGCACGGCATATCGCTATGCCGCCAAGATCGAGCAGAAATTTAAGCAGAAGAAGCGAGACTTTGGATTTGCAAATCTGAAAGGTGCCCCCGAACCGAAGAACAAGGGGCAAGGCCAAAGAAATGCGACTCAGAACAACACCACAAATCCAAAGAAGGACACAGGGAAGTGGTGTGAATTTCATAACAGCCCCACTCACAGCACAAACGAGTGTCGGGCCAAACAGTCTTTGGTGGCTGAACTAAAGGCACCCGAATCAGATGCATTTTCTGATCCTGAGTTAGAACCAGACAAAGGCAATGACAAAGGGAAGCAGATCATTGATGCGGATCCCAGTGCCATTGTTGCCACCACTAAGATCCAGAAGGAGGGTCTAGAGGATCCAGAGGAGGGGGAGCGCCTCTCTCTCTAGTCGCAGATGTGTGCAAAGGGTTCTTGAAATAAGGGCGTCGATAGCGCTAAGCCAAAAGAACCTCATTTCGGTGAGGTCGTGAAGCTGGCCTGGGCCCACGACTCGATAAAGACAATCTACGCCCGTATACCATCAAAAATATTCCACCTGTGGAGAGATCTCCGCATCCCCGGCCAGCTGCCGCCTCCATAAGCGCATCAAGTCATTCACGATGAGGTATTGTGTGATGTTGCTCCTCTTGATGTAGTCGATGTATTATCGGGCCAACCATACTTGCGGAGGCGACATGTTGTGCATGAGTCTTGGCCTCGCGTCGTTATTATTACTTTGGTAAATAACTTGTACAGGATACCAGAGGTAGTACCGCCTCCTGTCATCTCTTTGACTACTGCAAAACAACACAGTAAGATTGTTTCCCAAACCAGGAAATTCATTTTCCTTACAACTCACTCATAGGGAAAGAAGAATATTATGGCCACAACCTCGAAACAGGGCTCCCTTGCACGGCTGCAGCAGATGGAAAAAGTTATGGAGGAATACGATGACAATTTCTCCTCACTCATAAAGGTTGCTCTACACTGTCAGGACAAGCACTCCATTGATTTGACTCCCAACGCACCACCGCCTGATGTTGCCATACATCCTGCAACTACACATATAGAATCCAAACATGTACTGTCTAAGGCTGATAAAGAAACCAAATTTACTAAACGCATCCAGCATGTCCACCCGCAGGTCCATGACATTTTCAATACATTTAATACTTAGTTCAACAGAATTTTCCTCATCTCATGGAGGATCTCAACGCAATGGGGACCATTGCTTCCTAAGGAGGGAGGAATGATCCAGGTGGATATCGGAGGAATGATCCTGAACTTCCGAAGCCATTTTGAGGCCCTAAACGACGTTTTTTGGGCATCGTTTTACCAGCGAATTTCATGGAATGAAATTCATCCTGAAAGTTGTGGTCCTCGGATAGATCTTTCTAACGAGCTATTGAGCGCATCAAACGAAGATCGGGTGCCAAAGTTAGGCCCCCGGGAAGTTGAACCACCAATTTACCCAAACGGGCGCCCACAGTTTTGGCGCCTCATCTCCTACGGTTAGGTTTTTGGACGTTTCAGATTCTACATTGTTTCTCAATAATAAATAGGCCCTCGAGCCTCATTGTAACACAGTTCAGAGGTCGGTAGCCATCACATCTCTTCTCAGAGATTCGCTACTAGCACCCTAGCTATTTTATTTCCATTATGTTTGTAAGCATATTTCTGTTATTAATGAAATGACGCATTATTTCCGCTGCATCTCTATATTTATGGTTATGTGTTTATTCTGTTGCATTCCTGCATAAATCCGGATCAACAACCCAAATCACTAGTGGAGAGAAAAAACCCAAACGGACTAGATGAATTAAGCACTTCCAATTTTGGTGACAAGAGTCAAACCACTCCATATCCCTGCTAGGGTAGGATATATATCTTATATAATTTAAATGTCCTAGTATATATAAAATATGAGTTGCATTGAATATATGTGACATATATAAAGGTATGGACAGGGACAAATATATTCAAGAAACTCCACGGTGTTACCTCACCTAGCTGATGTACCAACAAAAGTCAAACCATAATGTCCAGTCAAATAACAGAATGAAGTAGCGATTTCAATGTAATTGATATGTGGAATAGGGATCCAAGTCTTCTGATGTTTTTGCTTCTTTTTCCAAATAGAGGACATGGGTTTGACCTTGGTAGGTGAATAGCTTTAAAATATTTTCCTTAACCATCGTTAGCACAAGAAGTATTGTTAGAATCTACCTTCAGAGGAAATTAATTGTACGAATGTCATGACCCATGTTTTCGCTAAGAGATTTCCCGCAAACACAGACTAATGAGACAGCAACACTTAATGAGTGGATTACTTACAGGAACAGCAGCAAGATGCTAATCAAAATTAGCATTGTGAGAGTTTTCTTGGATAGATTTGACATTAATATTAATAAATAGAAAATTTTCAAAGGAGGAGGTGAAGTGGAGATTGCATAGAGGCAATTTGGCTGAAGGAAGAAGTCAATGACACTCTCTGACAAGGAAAAAACCTTCAGAGATTTGTCACAGTTTGAATCAATTGACATGAAAATTCCCACATTCTTCTACAGGATTCAGTGTGATCTCAGGTGAAATGTGCAGGTTTTGTAGACAGGCTTGGTGGAAACATCTCATTGAAGACATGTTCTGAACAATATGAGACTTTGGAAGTGATTATGCTAACCAACAAGTCAATTCATTAAAGTAGCGCCATGTATCATATAATTGGAGAGGTTTCGTTATCCAAAAAGTCACGTTATTTGATTTTTTTAGAGGGTTTGATTGGTTGTAGTTGTAGGTTGCCTATTTGAAGCATACATGCATGATTTATTCCCTTCCAAGAGTATGGTATGAAAGATGTTGTTTGAGAAGGTTGACCTGGCTGAAAACAACTACAACAGAGGCTTGCAGTTGGAAGTTAGAATTACCTTCTTTATGGGGTTTATTATGAAAAAAACAGCAGTTGGAAGTTAGAGTCAACTTCTCTATCGGCTTTATCATGAACAACAACAATTTTACTTTGTCACCAAAAGTTCATTGAAATCAAAATTTCCCAAAAGGTTGTATTCTATTTCCATAATTCTTCAGCCATTTCCAGTAAAACACTAAAAGCCAGATGCCAAAGATATTGATGTACTTCATATATTCTCATTGAAATACTAAATGATGCTGGCATTGTTGAAACTATCAATTTCACTCTTAAATGGTCCTTGAATTGAGTTCAGTAGCATCATAACAACTTTGAGTTCTATTATTCATCAAGTTTTGTACCACCTCTAGAATTGGAATTGTAGCTAAATAACAACTTTGAGTTCTCTTGCACATCTTGGTACTTACCTATGAAATCTGGCACATATGAAAACCTTGAAAGGGTGAGAATACACAAGAATAAGCTCATGGGATAGATACCCATTTCACTCTCAGGTCTCCCTCATGTTTAAATGCTACTGTGTGTTAGCAACAATGGCACTCATAAGGGGAGAACTCTCCCATGACAACCCAAATCACTAGTGCAGAGAAAAAACCCAAACGGACCGGATGAATTAAGCACTTCCAATTTTGGTGACAAGATTCAAACCACTCCATATCCCTGCTAGGGTAGGATATATATTTTATATAATTTAAATGTCATAGTATATATAAAATATGAGTTGTGTTGTATATGTGACATATATAAAGGTATGGACAGGGACAAATATATTCAAGAAATTCCACGGTGTTACCTGAGTTGGCTATTGTACCAATAAAATTCAAAACATAATGTCCAGTCAAATAATAGAATGAAGTAGCGATTTCAATGTAATTGATATGTGGAATAGGGATCCAAGTCTTATGATGTTTTTGCTACTTTTTCCAAATAGAGGACATGGGTTTGACCTTGGTAGGTGAATAGCTTTAAAATATTTTCCTTAACCATCGTTAGCACGAGAAGTATTGTTAGAATCTACCTTCAGAGGAAATTAATTGTATGAATATCATGACCCATGTTTTGGCTGAGAGACTTCCCACAGGACACAGACTAATGAGACAACAACACTTAATGAGCGGATTACTTACAGGAACAACAGAAATATGCTAATTAGAATCAACATTGTGAGAGTTTTCTTGGATAGATTTGACATTAATATTAATGAATAACAAAATTTTCAAAGGAGGAGGTGAAGTGGAGATTGCATACAGGCCAATTTTGCTGAAGGAAGAAGTCAATGACACTCTCTGAAAAGGAAAAAACCTTCAGAGATTTGTCATAGTTTGAATCAATTGACATGAAAATTCCCACATTATTCTACAGGATTCAGTGTGATCTCAAGTGAAATGTGCAGGTTTTGTAGACGGGCTTGGTGGAAACATCTTATTGAATACATGTTCCGAACAATATGAGACTTTGGAAGTGATTATGCTAACCAGCAAGTCAATTCATTAAAGTAGCGCCATGTATCATATAATTGGAGAGGTTTCGTTATTCAAAGAAGTCACGTTTTTTTATTTATTTAGAGGGTTTGATTGGTTGTAGCTGTAGGTTGCTTATTTGAAGCAGACATGCATGATTTATTCCCTTCCGAGAGTATGGTATGAAAGATGTTGTTTGAGAAGGTTTACCTTGTTGAAAACAACTACAGCAGAGCCTTGCAGTTGGAAGTTAGAATTACCTTCTTTATGGGGTTTATCATGAAAAAAACAGCAATTGGAAGTTAGAGTCAACTTCTCTATCAGCTTTATCATGAACAACGACAGTTTTCTTTTGTCACCAAAAGTTCATTGAAACCACAATTTCCCAAAAGGTTGTATTCTATTTCCATAATGCTTCAGGAATTTCCAATAAAACAGTAAAAGCTAGATGCCAAAGATATTTTTGTATTTCATATATTCTCATTGAAATACTAAATGGTGCTAGCATTGTTGCAACTGTCAATTTCACTCTGAAATGGTCCTTGAATTGAGTTTAGTAGAATCATAACAACTTTGAGTTGTATTATTCATCAAGTTCTGTACCGCCTTTGGAATTGGAATTTACTTCAGTAGCTACATAACAACTTTGAGTTCTGTTCCACATCTGGGTATTTGCCTATGAAATCTGGCACATATGCAAACCTTGAAAGGGTGAGAATACACAAGAATAAGCTCATGGGATAGATACCCATTTAACTCTCAGGTCTCCCTCATGTTTATATGCTACTGTGTGTCAGCAAAAATGGTGTTCATAAGGGGAGGACTCTCCCATGACAACCCAAATCATTGGTGGAGAGAAAAAACCAAAACGGACGGGATGAATTAGGCACTTCCAATTTTGGTGACAAGAGTCAAACCACTCCATATCCCTACTAGGGTAGGATATATATATTATATATAATTTAAATTTCATAGTATATATAAGATATGAGTTGGGTTGAATATGTGACATATATAAAGGTATGGACAGGGACAAATATATTCAAGAAATTCCACAGTGTTACCTCAGTTGGCTGATGAACCAATAAAAGTCAAAACATAATGTCTAGTCAAATAACAGAATGAAGTAGCAATTTCAATGTAATTGATATGTGGAATAGGGATCCAAGTCTTCTTACTAATGTTTTTGCTGCTTTTTCCAATTAGAGGACATGGGTTTGACCTTGGTAGGTGAATAGCTTTAAAATATTTTCCTTAACCATTGTTAGCACGAGAAGTATTGTTAGAATCTACCTTCCGAGGAAATTAATTGTATGAATATCATGACCCATGTTTTGGCTGAGAGATTTCTCACAGGACATAGACTAATGAGACAACAACACTTAATGAGCAGATTACTTACAGGAACAGCAGCAATATGCTAATCAGAATCAACATTGTGAGAGTTTTCTTGGATAGATTTGACATTAATATTAATGGATAAAAAATTTTCAAATGAGGAGGTGAAGTGGAGATTGAATACAGGCCAATTTTGCTGAAGGAAGAAGTCAATGACACTCTCTGAAAAGGAAAAAACCTTCAGAGATTTGTCACAGTTTGAATCAATTGACATGAAAATTCCCACATTCTTCTACAGGATTCAGTGTGATCTCAAGTGAAATGTGCAGGTTTTGTAGACGGGCTTGGTGGAAACATCTCATTGAAGACATGTTTCGAACAATATGAGACTTTGGAAGTGATTATGCTAACCAACAAGTCAATTCATTAAAGTAGCGCCATGTATCATATAATTGGAGAGGTTTCGTTATTCAAAGAAGTTTCCTTATTTGATTTATTTAGAGGGTTTGATTGGTTGTAGCTATAGGTTGCCTATTTGAAGCAGACATGCATGATTTATTCCCTTCCAAGAGTATGGTATGAAAGATGTTGTTTGAGAAGATTGACCTAGTTGAAAACAACTACAGCAGAGGCTTGCAGTGGGAAGTTAGAATTACCTTATGGGGTTTATCGTGAAAAAAATAGTAGTTGGAAGTTAGATTCAACTGCTCTATCGGGTTTATCATGAACAACAATAGTTTTCTTTTGTCACCAAAAGTTCATTGAAACTGCAATTTGAGACAGATGGCAGTGAACAAGAATTTGAGAAAATTATAAATTACTTTGTTAACATAAATGAATTATGAAACCAACCCATTAAACAATTTTCATATTGCTCAAGTAATTATCTAGTAACAAAAGTTGAACTATTCTACAGAGCTACAAACTTTTCGGTTAAATTCATCTTAATGTTTTCCCCTTCCTCGAGAGTGCCATGAACCTCTGATACCATGTCATCACCACGAAACTATAAAGAATATGAAATAAAACAACAAATCCAAAGCAAATGTCCACCGATGATGTTATTAGAACCCCATTTTCGAGGTTCTTAGTGTGCTTGATGTTCAAGGTGATCAAAGGTTATAGAGCTTTTGCTAATTTTAGTGGTATGTAGAAGTAATTAATTGATTTTTAGTAAAATTTTGTTCCAATTATATATTGTGCAAGATTTTAAAAGGAAAAAATATCTCTATCACTTTTCAGATAATATCATTGGATTGTTTACATATATAATCACAAAATATAGCCAATAAGTGAGAAAAAAAAACTAGATATGGAAGGCAACAACCCCCAGAAAATTATTATTCATATACTCTTGGTATTATAGCACTTGTGGAATAAGTTTGAGAGCTTGTCTGCTAGGATATTGAGTTCATGGTATATATGGCCACAAGAGAACCAATCCAACTTGTCATAGACTTGTTTGATACCTTGCAAAATGTGAGCCAAATGAGGGGCCACTATGCTAACTTTGTCGCTGACTCAATCCACAACAAGTTTTGAATCCCCCAAAATATTTAGTTTTTTGACATATTTTTGGTTGAGCACATTGACAAAGAGCCTAGAGAGTTGAAAATTCAAGTCTCATGTTTGTGCCCATACTGGGAGCATATTTGATATGCAAAAAATGAGCAAGTTTTTCATATTTCTTTCCACAATGATTTTATTTCATTGCTTTAATCTTTGATGTTGTGTCATCAATTAAAAATTCTATTCCTCCATTAGCAGGACTGCCTACATACAGGCCTCCAATTTCAGGTTGTGTTTCTTTAAGTGGTTCATGCCCAATGAATTTCTACTCATCGATGTTGGCTGGGTCATATCGTAATATTTCATCTACTTTTCATCAACCTTTAAAGACAAAAACTGGAATATCAAATGATTCACGCCCATTAACAGGACAAAATAAACTGTCTACAATCCATTATGGTAAGATGTTGGATATATTGAAACCATTCCCACAAGCTTCATAAACCACTCTGGATCCATTTCAAGTTCTGGATGGAAATAAAAACTCCTTGCCAAAATCTCTTGGCAATTAATCAAGTTCTCTTGCAGTTGCATTTGTCAACAATGAAGATAATTGTGGTTTACAGTTTTCCATCATTCCTCCATTTTAGGTATTGACTATAGATAAAGTAGATGGAGTTAAACTGTCACCAGTGAACATGCCTATTGTGACAACATGTGATCTCTCTGATGGTACGGTTTCAAATTGTTCTATAGTTTCTGCACTTGAGTTTGGATTAGATCATCATACTAGTGAAAAGCAGAAAAACATATCTAAAGAACAAGCAGGTCTTTCAACAAATGGATGTTCAAATAAGATGACAAAATCCGAGCATAAGCCTAAAAAGTAGCAGATGCAACAACATGTGGCATTGGTAAGAAGCTCTTCAAATAAGGAAAGGGAGTCAAAAGGAGAGGTGGTTGTAGAGGAGTCTAAACTTAGCGGTTTTCACAGGCAGGTGGAGGAGTTACTTTTGAGTCAGACTTCATCATCTACCTCAACAACTCCTTTAATGACAGCCCTACAAAAGACAATTAAAGTTGTTGATGGAGGGGCTAATTCTGACCTAGCTATAGAAACAATTCTGCATTCTTCACTGGCAGAGCCTGATTCTGCAGCCCATCCTTGTGGTTCATTTAGCAATCATAAAAAATGTGAAAAGATACTATTTCCCAAGTAGTGAAACATGGTTAATGTTGTGGACACTCCCTCGTTAAGGATATCAGGAGTTTCATCATTTATAGATCAGATCACCGAAACGAATATTTCCAGGGGAAACTTGGAACCTTTAAAAAATTCATAATCTGTGAGTGAATTGATCATTGCTGATATGTCTTCATCTTTGGGAAGCTTTGGTGAGGGATATGAAGGAAAAACAAAAACTTCTGGGCTAGTTATAGATTTTTCTACAAAGGATGCTGGAGTAGTAAAGAAAGCAGCATAAGATATGAAGTTTGATAACAATAATGTTCTTGTAGGAACATTGAAGAGCCCAACATGCAGCGAGGACGGCATTAAATCATATTTAGAACCTAGAAATGTGAAGAATAAACAATTTGAATCAACAAGCGATAATGCTAGACAAAGTTGCAGCAATAATTTTGTTAATTTTGTAATTGGAGAGAAGCAAGATCTTGGAAATTTTCTCCATCCTAAGCATGGGACTGTTGTGGTTTCTGATTCCGCATCTAAGTTGTCAAGTTCACCTGATGCTGACATAAACAAAGAGTTGGCTTATTTTTCCAATTTTTTCATTGGAAAAGAAAAAGCTAGTTTGCATGTTGGGGAGAGAAAAATCAATGGAATGCATGAGAGTAGGTTAGCATCTCAACTGGCTACACATGACAATAGCACAATGGTTTTTGATTAAAATCTTCTCAAAGAGAAAAAGGGTGAAGTGTTAGTTGTATATGAGCATCAACAACAAATACATGCAAGGTGTCTGAATGGGAATTACAATCAGAAGCTACAACAGTCCTCCCTAAAGTTGATATGGCTATTTTGGAGGAAAAACCAGGTTTTTTGTCTGGTAACAAAGTTTTTAACTGCAAACAATCTTCTGGATATAGAAACAAAGGTAGGGTTAACCATGATAGTGCTAAAGTACTTAGGGAAGGATCAACTACCAACGTGAAGGCAATTGACACACAAGATAAGGGTCAAGTATCCACCACTAATAGTGATATTTGTGAAATTTTTGCTCAAATTTAGGTGTCATATTTTCCTGTTGAAAGTGAAGGAAAGCAATATTTAGTAGCTAGATTGAAAAAAAAGGAGAATAAAATTTCTTCCAATGTTTCTGCGAAGAAGAGTGTTGCAAATATTGGTGATGCTGCCAAGGTAGTAGTTGTCAACAAGAAGAAGAAAAAGAAGGATTTTTCCAGTAAGGCAAATGTTGCAACTCCCACTGGGATTTATATAGTGCTTATAAGGTTCAAGAGGAGAAGGAGGAAGTTGTGAACCTTCCAGAACCATCCAAAATAGTAACTGATGATGTCAAGTGTAAGACCTCTTCAAAAGAGCTTCAGAAGCAAGTCCTGAAAGAAGTGGATGATTGGGAAGATGCATCTGAGCTTTCAACTCCTATGAATCAAGTAGCTACTTTAGTTACTGAATGTTCAGGAGACAGAAGGTACTCCACATATTTTTTTTTGATAATCAAGGATCAGTGCAAATATCTACCAAATAATTTTAAAATTTGTCCAGACATTATTGAATTACTTGGAAATTCCCAAGCACTTGCAAGTCATGTAGGAGAGGTTGATGCATTAGCAAGCACTACAAGAGGACTTGACATGCAGCTGAGTGGGAATTATCTACTTGAACGTCCTGGGAGCAATATGGCTAGTTTGGATGATGATAGATGGGCCAAGCCGGTGGATGCTTTTGCTAATGGCTATGATATGTGGATGGATGTGGATCTTAGTGGTTGCTCTTTTGTGTTTCGACCTGGCCAAGGTTATAATATTGGCTTTGCATGAAATACCTGTGCAACACAAATGAGTATGAATGTCATCCTCCCTAGAGGGCCTTATGTGCAAGCACCACTTCCACAAGTTGGTCTAGTGAGAAATAATTTTGATGTTGATAGGTGGTAGCGTGCTTCTGGTTCGCAAAAGGGTTTGATTCCTCCTCCACAGCCTTCTCTTCCCATAGTTCATATATCAGAGAACCGATATGAATTGGGCAAGGTTTTTGATGAGGATCCATTGAAACAAAGATAAATTAAATCCATCCTCAATAAATTAACACCCCAAAACTTTGAGAAACTTTTTGAACAAGTCAAATAAGTGAACATTGACTTTGCATCATGTCTTCATGGTATAATATTCAAATATTTGACAAAGCCTTGATGGAGCTGGCTTTTTGTGAAATGTATGCAAAATTTAGTTTTTAGCTTGCTGCAGGAATACCAGAATTTTATGAAGATAATGAGAACGTTGTTTTCAAGCGAGTTCTTTTGAACAAATGTCAAGAAGAATTTGAAAAATATGAAAGAGAAGAGGCTGAAGCTAAGAAAGCAGAAGAGCATGGTGAAAAAATCCTTTCAGCAAAATAAATACGAGAGAATAAGGCTGCAGCACGACGATGAATGCTAGGATATTTAAGGTTTATTGGTGAGATTTATAAAGAAATTATGTTGACCAAAAGAATTATGCATGCATGCATCAATAAATTAATTGGTGAATTTCAGCATTGAGAGGAGGAAAATGTTGAATCTTTGTGCAAAATGATGAGCACTATTGGTCATATGATTGACCATTCAAAGGCCAAGGAACATATTGATGCTTACTTTGATAGAATGAAAAAAATTTCCAATAACCAAGGGCTTCCGTCTAGGCTAAGGTTCATGTTGAAGGATCTGATTGATCCGAGGAGGAATGGATGGAAACAAAGGAAGAAATTTGAGGGCCCCAAGAAAATAGAGGAAGTGCATCGGGATGTTATGCAAGAACTACATGGACAGGGAGGCCGCTCTCGAGGTACCAATATGGGACATTCAGGTCAGAGACTTGTGACACAACTTGATCATGGTGGGAGAGGACCTGTGATGCCACCTTATATGGCAGGTGCGCGGATGGGTTCACTTCCACATATGGGTGGGATTAAAGGGCCATAGCCCCATATGGGACCATGTGACTGTGGATTCACCAGTCAAGATGCTCAGATCGTGGATAGGGCTCAATTTTAAAATCATTCTATGCCAAGCCCTTCAACACACAGAGCTTATAATGATGGCCACTTGACTCTTGGTCCTAAGGGAGGTCTTAGAAAGGGAATAAGAGGGAGGGCTCAGCCTCTACCATATGCTAAGAGTGCTCTAGCAGATATTCCACCATTCACATCTTGAGTAATATAAGAATAGGTTCAGGTCTGATTTCAGGTTGTAGTTCTGACAGAATTCCAGTTAGTATGAGAGATGAAATTTGACAAGGACTTATGCAGCATAAAAGCTTGTATTTGCAAAATCATGTGTCTAGGAAAGAAATGTTTTGGATAATGACATAAGAGAGTTTAATAATTCATACTCATCATGTGACGGAGGTGGGAAGACTGCAAATGCTGAATTTCAACTGTAATAACATTCTTCTCAAAGAACTTTGAGTTCATAACTCATTGAGGTTCAACTTGGGAAAAAGGCTGAAATGGAAATCAAAGAATATTACGGGTGCATTCCTTTACAAAGATTCCATGCATTTTCATTATGTATTTTAGAGAAGTCAACAAGTTTCCCTGAATTTTTCTTAATTTTGCATGACATACCATCCAATGTGAGAGATTTGAAGCAGGAAAATTTTTGTGTAGATGACCTTAAAGCACCATTGTTCCATTCAACTATGGTTTTGCTTTGAATATTAGATTTTTTTTTAGGAAAGATGTTGAAATTGATCTTCTGGGGAATCTACTTACACATTTATGCAAGTCTGAGCCTTTCTTGCTAAATCAAGGACAACTTACTGAAGGGTAATGTGAAATTTTGTGTTTGTTCTTATTGAAGTTTGAATTTATTTAAGGACTGCTACAATCTATGGTCATTTGCGATTATGAATTATGAATCTAAATAATTTTGATGTTTCTAGGTTGGAGGTTGTTCTATTTTCATTGGAGGATGCTACTGTTGATGCGCCCAAGGCTCCCAAGTTCCTTAGTCATGTAGGGTCAAAATCCACTAAGCTGATTCCATATCATTAGAACAATTTTGTATCCTTCCTGGGAAATAAATCTATTACGGAATAGGAGTTTCCCAAGAAGGAATTTATAACATGAAACCAAAAAAATTACAAGCAATGTTAGTTTGTCTTTCCAAGGCATATGATAGAGAAAACTAGATTTATTTAGGGCTACTCATCCATATAGGGTTCAATGTGCAATTAGTTAACTAGATAATGAATTGTATTTCCTCAATATATGTGCAATTCTAATTAATGGCTCAACCTATTCTTCTATCATGCCTACAAGAGACCATGGGTAGGTATGAATAATGGCTCCTCTACCATTTTTTTACTGTAGAGTAGGTGGTATCAACTCTCAACAGAGTTATAACATAGTCAAAAAGAACTATAAGCTTGACAACTATACAAATAGGATTTTCCCTAAACTTGACATATTTACTCTTTGTTGATTATGTTTTGCTTTTGGGGGATATGACCAAGGTAGATGCAATTATGCTGAAGGACCCAACCCTTGAAGAACTGAAATTCCTACCGTAAAAACTACCAACAACTGAGGAGCTACAAGAATCAACACCATCTTTGATTTGAACCTAAATAGTCTTATTATCTTCAAGTATTTCCTTAATCACAATGACTAGTAGATTCTCCTTCTGGATTATTTCTCTCATTCTATTTATTAGTAAAATCCACAAAATTTATCCCTACATTTGAATCTTGGGAAAAAAACATATAATTGTTATCATTTAAATTATCCATATCTCTTGGAGCCAAAAGATCCATTTGATTTGGATAAGCTTTATTTATAACCTCAAAAGAAACCCTATTATAAGCTGAAGGACCATTATGTCCTCTTGAGTCTTGAAAAAGTATGATGGAATGAATTTGGGTGAAGACCAGATCCAGTTTTACCATGTCAGAACCTAGGTTCATTGAGATGATGACCTTGGTTTGAAGATATCCACCATAAAAACTAGGACCACCCATACTTATCGTTGTTGTCTCTCTTTCATCATCAAGACTAACATACTAAGGACCTATAACCCGTGGAGCCCCATGGTAGTCATTTCAATGTAATTTATTAGAATACATGCCATTTTTTATTATGATATTTACCACATCCGAAAATGGCATCATTCACATAATTTTGAAGAAGTCTACAAATTATGTCAACATAATGTTTTTTCAAATTTTCGACTCCCCTCACATTTGTTGGTTCTTGAAGCTCGAGCATTGTCATAACAAAAATAGGCAAAGTCAAACAACAAAAATGGTACACTCTCTTTTCATTTTCTAATATTATAATGAAGTTTTATTAGAGACACTGTTTGTTTGTTTGTTTTGGTTAGAAAAGGGTTTGTTCTTGGTTTTATGTGGCTTTCAATTTATCATATGTAGCATGTTGAGAAATGGGAAAGAATAATGTGTGACATTTATCTTGCAGAAATTGATGCTAAATGAAAGGATACATAGTTTAACCAAGCTACAATTCACTTTGGTAAAGGCAGAGGAACATCTTAAAAAACTGCTTAAGAATACACCATATACAAAGTTTGACCATAAGCAATATATGCATTTTTATTTTGTAGATGTGTTCTTTTTTCTACCCAAGATATCACAAGAAGAAAAATATTGATATTATAGAAATTGTTTGAGGATGTCATTGAGGCCGATTTTTCTGATGTCCTACTTGATTGATACTTTCTCATATGTCGAGAAGACTTTAAATATGAATTAATATGTTCATGAAACAAATCAGATTCAAATTTTATAGATATAAAAGATAAAAACAAATGTCAATGTCTTTTTTGATTATTACTTGACTATGTTGTGGGTAGGTACATGAAATGTGATTGGAAAAGACGATGCATGCCACATCTTGGATATGGTTCATTCGCTGTTAGAGATCGCTTAGACACCTAAGCCATCAACTTTGGAAATGTTTCTAGTAGTAATTCCTATGGTTTTTAATGTTGTGATTATTTCACCTCATGGTTATTTTGGGCAAGCAAATTCTTTAGGAATGCCAGACACGGCATCAGTGGATAGGTAAACAATTTTTTTATAATTGCAATTTCCATTCCATGATATCCTCTCTTTATTGTTTGATTGTATTTTGGACGTTTCTTTTGATTTTGTTTTGTATTTAACTATGAAATTGAAAATACTTAGTACCATGTCTATTTAAACAACAACCAAAGCTTGAAGATGAAATTAGTATTAAACTATATTGATTGGAATCATTATAGTTATTTTGTGTTAAAATATTTTCATGACTATTAGAAAAAGTTACTTTCATGTTGTTATTTGAGTACATGTTGTTTATATACTTGACTAAGTTCATCCGTTAGAAAATGAAATGTTGTTGTGAATAAAATGACAAGGATTAAACATCACACCTCAGATTATTTGTTTTCACAAGTTATCTACAGCTTGAGATTTTTAGCATATAACTTAGTTGACATGACTGTTCCTAAGCTTTCCTTGAAAGTTGAATACTAAGTCACTAAGGTGTTCTTTTCTATATATGGTGATATTTTATTTTCTTTGTTTATACAGGTTATCTAGCCACATTATAGTAGCAGTTATCACCCCAATGAAGAAAATTTGTTCGAGTTTTTTACTTGTATGGGAAAAAATGGCTTTGACATTGCTGATGTTGAGGTATATGTCGTATAAATTATTTATAGTCTGATTTAGTTTATATTCTAGTGTTCATTGTCTTTCATGTTTTACACTCTTCATTGTATATTCTTTTGTTTTCAAAAAATGAACACGTTATTGATGGTAAGAAGCATGAATTGAAAAAAGAGGGGAGCAATAACATTGGAGTGACATGCAAAAGGAGAGAGAGGAGAACTGTTCTGGTGATACTCTAAGAGCCAATATTCCGCATAAGACACACATATAAAGACTGGTGGTAAAGTCTTCAGAGTTGGTGAATTCACTTGGAATGCCTTGAAAACACAATGATAATGTTTTGAAGTGATGAAACACCATTTCATGTGTAAATTGTAGTCCAACTAATATTAAGTTGGAAAATCATATTGTAATATTTTAACATTTCATATATTATAATTTATGTGGTTGAAATTATTTATAGTTGAACTTGATATATTTAGTATTGTAATTAAAATATGCAACTTTGTCTTTTCATATTAGATGAACATGCACATTGTATGAAATTTTTTAAATCATACAAATTAATTTATGTTGATTAATAATGATCACAAAATCAATTTAAAACTATTAAATTAGTAGTTTATATTGATTAATGATGAACACAAATAAAATGAATATACCACTAAATTAGTCATTTATAATGATTATTAATGAAATTTAATGAAATGAATATAAACTACTAAATTAGTCATTTATATAATGAATAAATGACTAATGCAAATGATAAATTGTGACTAAAAATGACGACTAAATTTTGCATATATACAACTATTAGTAGCTAATTTACAGTATCTTATAACACGAATAAAATTTAGCCATATTTCTTTGTTCATTAATTGGTTTCAAACGATGACTAAAATTTTCATATATATGACTATTAGTAGCTAATTTACAGTATCTTATAACACGACCAACAATTTGGTCATATTTCTTTGGTCATTAATTCGTTTTCTGAGGTGATCATATAGTAATATATTTTGTTGTATATTTGGTCATTAATTGTGACAATTAATGACCAAATCAAAGATTAAATCAATGACCAAATTAATGATCAAATCATTGATTAAATTAATGATCAAATTAATGACTAAATCAGTGAATAAATTAATAACCAAATATACAACTAGACAACAAAATTGAGATAACCAATTAATGATTAAGCTAAAAATGACCAAAAGTTGGTTGCGTTATAAGATACTGTAAATTAGCTACTATTGGTCACCGACCGAAAAATAGTCATTTATATGCAAATTTTAGTCATTTTTTTAGTAACTAATTAACCATTTTGTACTAGTGCATTGTGTGCTTTTGAAGTGCAAACTTCAAGATATCAATTTTGTTATTTGATTCAATGAGTTTCATAATATATAAGTTCCATTATCATATTGAGTGAATTTGTGGGTTCTTGAAACTGCCAATTGGTGGTCTTATAGGTAGAGTTGAAGAGTTCATCATTATTCTATTGAATTTCCATTGAATAGGTGGAGGATGTTAGAATAACTGAATACGGATAGAAGTGGTGGTGTCTAAAGGAAATTTCTTGATCCTTATGGGCATTGGACAAATTGACTTTGATTTTATTAAGTTTTTAAATAGGAAATAGTAGAAATTAATAGCATGGGCAAAGCTATGAGTTGTTAGAAACCTAGAATAAGTTAATTTGTCCCATTGATGTGGCCATACCATTTGCAACTACTCAGGAAGATTTGACATATGTCTAGTCTGAAGTTGACAGGGCTAACATCTTCATTGAGCACATTCAAAACATCCGCTAGCGGGTCCATGACATATTGGAAAAATCCAATTCTAAGTACATGCAGCGACATGATCGACATTGGGTGCCACACAAGTTTTAGGTAGGAGACAAATTTTGGCTACATTTGCAGAAGGGGTGCCTCACTAGGCTCCACCGCAAGATTCACCCACTCTGATATGGGTTGTACATCATCACCAAGGTTGTAGGGTACAATGCCTTCAATATCAACATTCCACCATTCCTTTTCTTGCACCTAGTGCTCAATGTGGACCGTCTTCAGCCATACTTTCCACCATTGCTAGACACATCTGACATTGCAGAACAACTTACACTAATGGAGTTAAACCCAGATTGCATGGAACATGCCACAACTGATCGCATCATGGAAACACATATAAATTACACTTTCTAATAGAGGATCCAACTATATCGAGTTTCCAAAGCAGGTCAACTCCGACTTCACCATGGAAAGTAGTTCACTAGGGACTAGCTTCAACATAAATTTTCTCACCTCATGGAGGATCTTCACGCAATGGGGACCATTGCTTCCTAAGGAAGGAGGACTAATCCTTGAAGATATTTCTATCCACCCACCTATTCCACCTATACCTCTAGTCAAGTTCATCAGTTTCCTTTTTTATAGCAACTTTTAATATTTTTATAATTTTTCAGGCCCTGAACTTACAGAGCAGTTTTAACCCCCTAAACGACATTTTTTTGAGCTCTACAACTGACCTGCTTTTATAGAAATGTTCCAAATTTTATAATACCTAGAGATATATTTCCAACAAGGTATCGTGTGTGCCAAACAAAGATAATAAGACCAAGTTACGACCTTAGGAAGTTGGTTGCCCAACTAACCCCAACGGGGCCCACAAACTCTTGGCATTCCATCTCTTGGGATTAGGGTTTTGGTTGTTTAGGGTTTTCTCTTGTTTTTCAATAATAAAAATTCCCTTGAGCCTCATTGTAACATAGTTCAAAGGCATGTATCTTCCACATCGCTTCTTAGAGATAAGCTAATCTCGCCCAATCTAGTTTATTTTTCATTATGTATGTAAGCATATTTCAGTTCTTTGATATTAATGAAATGAAGTGTTATTTCTACTACATCTCTATATTTATGTTCATATATGTATTATGTTTCGTTCCTATTTAATTTCAGATCATTGGTATCATAATAGTCTTCTCTTTCTGTATCTTGGAAAGGCTTTCGAAGGAAGAACTGGGACGCGCTCTGCTAGGGTTTCCAGCCCTATCGCATTGAGAAACCCTACCCCTGCAACCCTGTCAACCCTGACGGCGCCCTCCTCCGCTCGCGGCCGCGCATAGCACGCAGCAATGGATCAGGATATGGGGGGAGGCGGTCCGCCTCCCCCTGCCAGAGATCAAGAAACGACAAAAGAAACTGACAAGCAAATGAAGGATTCGGTTACAGCGCAGGAAACTGAGGATAACAAGCAAACGACCTCAGATCCACAAACGGCGGCGCCGCAAGCTACGTCTTCAACCTGCAAACCAATTGCACAAGAAAGACCCAAAATAGATCTGCCCAGCCATCGGATTAATGCAAGGATCCAGTACATGAGAGATCATGCTCTCATAGGAAAATTCATAGGGTTTTGGCCAACTGAGCGAGCCCTTCAGGGATGGATAGCGTCCAAATGGAAGCCCAAAGGGCACGTGAGCCTGCAGCTGGGCCCCAAAGGCTTCTTCACTGCCGATTTCAACTGCATCGAGGACAGAAATAGGGTTATGGATGGAGGCCCCTATTTATTCAACTCAGCAGGGCTATATCTTCGCAAATGGGTCGAAAGGTTCAACCCAGACCAAGAAAATTTCAACTGGGCCCCAGTTTGGATTCGACTCTACTCGTTGCCTCTGGAATATTGGGATGAGGAATCTCTGCAAGCGATTGGATCAGGCTTGGGAGAGTTCATAAAAGTAGCAGAAGAAACGAAGCTTCGAAGATATACCTCCTACGCTCGAATCTGTGTGTATATGCAGCTGGACAGGGCTCTACCAGATGCGGTAAGTCTGTTTCATGATGATTACGAATGGGTACAACCGTTGGACTATGAGCATGTGCCTTTTCGTTGCAGAAGATGTCATGCTCATGGGCATCTCTTTAGAGATTGCCCTCTTGTTGCTCAATCTAAAAGTCAAAGCGCTGAAGACAAAGAAGATAAGGATGGATTCACCAAGGTCCCATCCAGGAGAAGGAATAACAAGAAAGTCGCCCATTCCGGCCCTAAACCTAGCTCTTCCAATTCGGCTCCCTCCACGAGCAACAGTTTTGCAGCCCTTGCCCAGCCAGATGCTCTGAATGAAGATTCTCCTGTTGTACCCCCTCCCTCGGCTCAGTCTGCCCCCCCTTCTTCTCCTACTATTCCCTCTGTTTCCGATCCCGCCCCAAGCTCCCTGCCTCCTAGCTCTCTTCTCGAAGGTGGCCCATCTCTCAAGCAGAAACAAGTTTCCTGGAACCCTCATACTATGGACCTCGAGGATCCTTCTCCTCACCTCGATCTGCATAGTTCAGCTCTACAGGAAAGCTCGCAGACATCTCTTATGGATGAAGATTCGGAAAGCTTCGATGTGGGGAACCTGGATCTATTCAGTCTGGAAGATGCTTGCCGAAAGAAAGAATTCGACAAAATCTAGCCACATCAAATCGAGTCCCTGGAGGTAGTCCTTACTAAAGCTCATCAGCACAAAAAATTGGGAGTACAGCCAGGCAACCATTGGGACAGCCTGAAGGTGTTGAAGGAAAATAAAAAGCGAGTTAGAAAACCAGAATGGCAGCGCACCATCCAGATAGGGGCGATGCTGGTGGAATCAGGGAAATATCCCAAGTTGACACGGTTTTTCCAACCACTTAATACCAGTTCTCCATGAAGTTAGTCTCATGGAATGTAAGAGGGCTCAATGCCCCTGGAAAGGTTCGAATGATAAAATCTATGATTCAGAAGGAGGGACCTCAAATCCTTTTCCTCCAGGAAACTAAATGTAATAGTAATCTGCTGGGTACCATTCTGTCAAAAGCCTGGCCTAGCAGCAGTTCAGTAGCAGTAGATGCCTCTGGATCTTCTGGAGGTCTAGCAATTGCCTGGGATACTCGCACCATGCAGCTACATGACTTTCATGCAGGGCACAATCTCATTCAAGCCACTTTTTACCCTATAGGCACTAACATACACGGACATCTGTCCAATGTTTACTTTCCTCAAGAGCAGAATAGTAAGACTGCTCTCTTGGACACTATAGCGCACCTCAACGCCAACAGATCCCACCCTCTTTGGATAGTTGGAGGCGATTTCAATATGATCCTCAGATCGGACGAGAAAACTGGAGGACGCCCCAGATCAGACCTGGAAAGCAGTCAGTTCAAGAACTTCATTAATAACAACTGGCTTATTGACCTTCCCTTCTCCAACGGCATCTTCACCTGGAGCAACAGACGTGTGGGAGGGCAGCAGATTGCTTCAAAGTTGGACAGATTCCTAATCTCTGATAACGCTATTCACATGGGGGGAGACATCACGAGCTCAATCTTGCCCTTTGCTGGATCGGATCACTGGCCCATTCTTCTACAGTGGCAAAATATAGGGTCCCAACTAAAGAAACCTTTCAGATTCGAGGCTTTCTGGTTGACTCATCCTTCCTTCAAGGATCTAATACAAACTGCTTGGAGAAACTTTCAACCGCCTAAGGGTTCAAAAATGTACCAATTCCAACAAAAGCTAAAATTCCTTAAAGGACAAATCAAGCACTGGAATAGGTCCACCTTTGGCAACATCTTCGAGGAAAAGAAGATTCTTGAGCAACAGATGTATGAGGTGCAGCAGGAAATTATCTCCAAGGGACGAACAGAGGAACTAGCCACCAAGGAGTCTAATCTCCAAAGTCAGCTTGAGGAACGATATAAACAGGAAGAGATCCTTTGGAAGCAGAAGTCCAGAATACGATGGTTAAAGGAGGGCGAAAGGAATACCAAGTTCTTCCACGCCTCCACCATACAGCGCAGGATGCAAAACAGGATTAGCCACATCATCAACCAGCAAGGGGAAAAGACAGAGAAACATGAGGAAATGGAGAAGGAACTGACTGACTATTTCAGGAGCATACAGCAAGAGCCTCAAATAAACAGACAACCTGCTATCAATCAGATCACACAGCTCATACCCAAATTGGTCACAGCTGAGCATAACCAAATGCTTCTTCGTCCAGTCTCCCCCCAAGAAGTGGATGAGGCCATGGCACAGTTCAAGGATGGTAAAGCTCCGGGGCCTGATGGTTTTACCTCTAATTTCTTCCATCATTTTTGGGATCTCATCAAATCTGAAGTTTGGCAGCTGGTTGAAGAGTCAAGAGCCATGCACTAGATTCTGCCCTCTATCAACACCACCTTTATTGCGCTTGTTCCCAAGGAGGACCAACCTAGCAAACCGGATAAATTCAGGCCTATTGCTCTTTGAAATGTTATATACAAACTCATCTCTAAAGTCATCGCTAACAGGCTCAAGCCACTCCTTCCGCTTCTCATCTCTCCGGAGCAGACGGGATATGTTGAAGGGCGCCAAATTCTGGATGGCATAATTTTAACGCATGAAATTATGCACTCTCTAAAAGTTTGCAGAAAGCCAGGTATGCTTCTCAAGATTGATCTATCCAAAGCATTTGATAAACTAAATTGGAGCTATATACAACAAATCTTAAATGCTTTTGGCTTTGATCCAATGTAGATCAGATGGATTATGAGTCTCATTTCCTCCCCCTCCTTCTCCATTCTGGTCAATGGTGTCCCTTCCCCTCCTTTTCATCCCTCTCGAGGAATTAGGCAAGGGGATCCCCTCTCCCCCTTTCTTTTTGTCCTCATGGTGGAAGGCCTTGGGCGTTTGATTCATAAAGAAGTTCAGGCTCATAAGTTACGAGGCATTTCCCTCCATGGCGCTCCTGTCACCACCCACCAGCAATTTGTGGATGATAACATGCTCTTTGGTCACCCTTCTGTTCAGGAAGCTCGCTCCTATAATGACATCCTTCACCTGTTCTCTCTTGCCTCTGGTCTCACCATCAATGAATCCAAATCCCAGGTGTTCTTCTTCAATACTCCCCCCCTCACTCAAGCCAACATTGCTCGCATCCTTGGGTTCTCTATTGCTTCTCTTCCCGACAAATATCTGGGTGCCCCCCTCATTGACTCTGCCATCAGGAACTCCTCATGGGTCAAGCTCCTGGACAAATTGGAAGCCAGACTTGCCTCCTGGACTTTCAGAGCTCTAAACCTACCCAGCAGGCTCATTCTTATCAAAGCGGTGCTCCAATCTATCCCCCTTTACCTCTTCTCTGTTCTAGCTGCTCCCAAGTGGGTCCTCAAGCAAATCAGAGCTTTGCAACGAAACTTTCTCTGGGGCTCCTCTGGCCGAAACCGGAAGTGGGCTCTTGTGAACTGGGACACGGTATGCTCCCCCAAGGAATCTGGTGGCCTCAATCTTAGAGATCCCAGTCACAGTAATGAGGTTATGGCCGCCCGTATTTGGTGGAATTGGACATCCAAACCTCACACTCCTTGGGCCAAACTTTGGACTGCCAAATATGCTAACAGCAGACCCCCTGCAGATCTGATCAGAATGGTTCCTAGCCAAACTGGCTCCCTTATTTGGAACGCGGCCAAGCAACATCATCAGCTCATTCAGAAAAATTGCTTCTAGGAAATTCGCAATGGCAACTATGCGCGCTTCTGGCACGACTCTTGGCAGCAAACTCCGCCTCTCATAGAACTCCTCCCTAGTATCAACATGGAAGGTAATAACATGGATCAGGATGCTAAAGTATGCCAGCATTGGATAGCCGATGACAACAACGACTTCAGACAATGGAAGCCTCCTCAGACTATAGCTCCTCATGCGCACGATCTTGATCTAGACTCCCTTAGCAACGAGCTTCACAGAAGGCAAATAAGACGATCTGAGGATCACGACATTCTCAGGTGGGGTTACTCTACCAAAGGGATGTACACTACAAAAGATGCTCACTCTCTTTTGCATCCTATTCCTCTTCCCCGAGATGTTCTTTGGGCCTTGATCTGGAACAAGCTCACTTGGCCCAAAATCTCCACGTTTCTTTGGCTTCTCAGCCACAAAAGAATCCTCACGTGGGACAATCTAGTCAAACGAGGTTTCACTGGACCGTCTCAATGCCCTAATTGTCTGCAAAATGTGGAAACTATCCAGCATCTCCTCTTGCTCTGCCCTCTGGCTAACTCCTTCTGGGAAAATTGCAGCTTTCGCTGCCAGAAGAACAAACCCACTGGGGACATCACCATGATTCTTCGCTTCTGGCCCCGAAGCCCCTACTCTTCTCCCATCCTCAACGCCCTCTGGATTCTTCTTCCTGGTCTTGTTTTTTGGTCTCTGTGGAAAGAACGGAATAAGCGCATCTTTAAAAATCAAATCACCCCCCTCGACCCGCTCTGGATCTCTTTCTGCTCTAACCTTCAGGAATCCTTGGCTCTCCACTCCTGGAATGAAGAAGACTTCCCTAAATCTCCCAAAGAAATCTCCATCTGGCAGAACTGGAACCTTCAAATAGCGTTCCGTCCTTCCCTCAACTTCCGCTCCCCTCTTGATCCTCCCTTGCATTGGTCTCCTCCTCCGGATGGTGTTTACAAACTTAATTTCGATGGCACCTCCAAAGGGAATCCTGGTCCAGCGGGCTTCGGGGGAATAGTCAGAAACTCCAAAGGTGAAACTCAATTCATCTTTTATGGCTCCATTGGATGGGACACCAATAACTCTGTTGAATTGGAAGGATTATGGCAAGGCCTTTGTCTCACTCACCATTATAACCTCTTTCTGATCATTTCTGACGGGGATTCTCAAGTTCTTATCAATGCTTCCCAGAGGCTTCTTTGGGGCACTACTTCAGAGAAAGTGTCTCACAGTTGGCGTCTTGAAGCCAGAATCAACAGGTTGAGCAGGTGGCTCATGCAACACAGAGCGATTTCATTCAAGCACGTAAAGAGGGAAGGCAATAAAGTCGCAGACCTCTTGGCCAATCTTGGAACTGACAGCACTAGCAATCTCATTCATGGGTCCCTCAACTGTATCCATGATGAAGCACTGCTACAGAACTGCACTATGTTGGTCCAACAAGACCAACCCGCGCCGGATCCGGCTGTTTAATGCTCCGGAGGGGGAGCGTCACTTCGCGCATTCCCCCATGGAAAGGACCTGGGCAGCCCACATGGCTCCCGGTATATGCAATAACTCTGTTATTAAGGCCACCACTCGCGCGATGGATACCAACCTTGGTCGGCTCAACCCGAAGGAGATTATGGCGGTGTTGGAAGATCGGATGGCCCAGTTGCACGATACAGATGAAGCCTCTAGCGCGGTGAGCTCGCCTACCCTGCTGCTCGGAATCTGCAATACTGGCTCGCTCGAGGCCAGCGTGAAAACGTCGACAGGGCGGCGCTGCTCCTTGCAGGCTTGCATCGAGCTGGTCCCAGGTACTCATTTCACACAGAGCGCCCATTGTCTATATAATTCTATGTCCAAAGGTGGCGTGAACCTGAGTGGTGATCCCCTGCATGTTTTCTCCGCCTCTCCTGGTTTCTTCTGTTTCGCTCAGCCCACTGTCAATTCTACTGCTCCCCTGGATCATTCTGTTTCCCCTTTCGTTCCTGCTCGCCCCTGTCATTTATTTTCTGCTATGCCGCGTCTTCGTGAGAGAATGAGGGCCCGCCGTGGCCTCAGTCGGGGTAACAGTCGCCCTCCTCCTTGCACCAACCCCTCTGATGAGACTCCGGACACTTCTCAGAATCTGCAAGGTGGCAGAGGTCGAGGTCGTCGACGTGCTGGTGATTCGGCTTCAGCTCCTGGAGCCGTCGCTTTGCCTCCTCCCTCTCAGGCTCTCGACCATGGCGGAAGCTCCTCCCGGGCTGTCCCTCCTGCCCCTCTTCGGCCTTCCTTCAGACAGACCTCGCAGCATGCGGAGCTTAAATTCTATCCCACCGCTTCCAATTCTGTCCTCACGGCCCTCATTTCTCTCACTCTGCGGGAGGAAATTCCTAACTACCCTGCCCCTAGTCCTGCCTCCGCGCTCTTCTCTCCGGGTTCTGGATCCTTAAACGCTGCTGCACCGGTCACCTCCCCTCTCAATCCACAGGAGCAGCAGAAAAACATGGAAGCACCATCGGGAGGCATGGACACAAGCGACTCTGGCAAGGAGGACAGTCGAGAGTTTTCTGGTTGCAGAATCATTGAGGAACCACCGTCTCCAACTCATGACTAGCTTCATCACTGCGCTCTAGGTTTTTTGGTTCAGTTTCATAGCTAATGTTAGTTTTTGTCGCTGGGCTGACCAGCTAAAATAGTGGTCTCTGAACTGTTGCTTTTATTTCCATGTTTATTCTGTTTCTAAGCTTTTCAAACCGGTTTCCCTCACGAGGGCGGTTAAGACTCGTTGTTTAATAGGACTGGTTTCCCAATATGGGCAGTCTAAGCACTCTGTGATCAGCTTGACTTTTAAACACAGTGTTCAGGCTTTCATAGCTGACACTGTGTCTGATTTGTACTAGTTACCTTATACATAATAGAATTAGTTACACTTAGAAAAAAAAAATAGTCTTCTCTTTCTCTTTTTTTCTTTACATGTACCCAACAAGGTCCGGGTATAAGGAGTTAGGGCTTGAACTGGTTGAACCTTTGCAAGACCAAACTTGTAAACCCCGATGACCTCCCATGGCGGAAGAAAATAAACAAAAGGGGGCAGAGGTAGTTTCAAAATATTGCTTGAAGGATCCATCGAGTGACAGAGGAACACGATGATGTACAACTTTTCCCAGATCCTTCGACAGATACCCACACGTGACACATCTTCACCCAATAGTCACTCTAGAGGTGCCACTCCCTTCAAGGTATAATTCAACTTTGAAATTACCATATTTGAAGGCTATATAGATGCAGACGCCATAGATAGATGGTTAAATCTTTTGGAAGGATATTTTTGAGTTCTTGATTTTTCTAATAGGGAAAATATTACTTTTTCACTCCTCAAAGACCCCCCCATGTCAAGTACTAGTGGGAAACATACTATGAATAGAGGGACAAGAGAGAACCCTAACTATTTTCAGCCGCACCCACTTGGAATTATTTCTGAGATGCCATCAAGGAATAATATTACCTCATGCGGAGCTATGAGGACAAGTACATATAATGGACCATGCTATGGCAGTAAAGGGATCAAGATGTGCATGATCTGACGAATTTGTTCCATACCCTACGCACAATGTTGGGTATCAAAGATTCAGAGAAAAATTTGGTGCTCAAGTACCGCAATTGTTTGTACAAATACATTCAAGAGGAAATGGAGTTCCTCAACATCTCATCCCTTGGTGAATCATATCGATATGTTTCCAAGATCAAGCATAAATTTAAACAAAAGAAGCAAGAATTTGGATCTATGAATCGGAAGCAAGGGAAATGTGCCCCCAAACTGAAAAATAAAGGACAAAGCCAAGGCGGAGTGACCCAAGACAACCTTCTAAATGCACAAACAAAGTAAAACACCCTGAATACAAAGAAGGACACTAGAAAGTGAGTTCCATAAGATTCCCACTCATAAGACAAGTGAGTGTCAGGCCAAGCAATCACTGGTGGTTGCGTTAAAGGCTTCTGAATCATATACATGTTTCAAATCTAAGTGAGAACCCAATAAAGGGAATGAAAAAGGGAAGCAGATTATTGACACGGGGTGTGCATGTAGACCCAACCAAGATACAAGTCATTCGAGATTGGCCAACCCTAACCACTCTAACATAGTTCTACAATTTTCTGTGTCTTACCAACTTCTACCACAGGTTCGTGTTCGGATTCTCTCATATCACTTTCCCTTTAATTAAATTCACCAAGGGAGGAGTGAAAGCAAATTTATTTTGGTCTAAATCCCAACAAAAGGCATTTTCCAAGTTGAAGCATCGCCTCTGCTTAGCACCAACGCTCACATTACCAGATCTGCAAAAACCATTTGAGATTGAGACAGATGCCTTCAACTATGTGATTGGTGCATTTATTACTCAGCAGGGGAATCTAGTGGCATATCTAGTGGGAAACACTTTTTGGCGGAGGGCTAGAATTTGGGTGAAATTTTTAATTTCTCGTCCGAGAAAATAGTCAACTCTATTTCTCGACCGATAGCTTTTAAAACTCTCGTCCGAGAGATTTTTAATATTTCGGTCGAGAGTTTGATTGTGCTTAACTGGGGTTAAAATTCTCTCAGATGAGAGTTATGTATTTTCTCGTCCGAGAGTTGTGTTGAAATAAACTCTCAAGAAGACTCTCAGACGAGAGTTAAAAAAAACTCTCGGACGAGAGTTTTTTAACTCTCATCCGAAAGTTTTATAACTCTCGTCCGATTGTTTTATTCTTATAATAAAACCCCAAATTTCTTAACTCGCCCGGCATTCTACATAGTTGTTTACATTTTCTTTTCGGGCTGTCATTTTCCCTGTCGTTTGGATTGGAACTGTTGTTGTTTGGACGCTGGAGCTATCGCCACCGAGCCACGTTATCATCTAGCTAAGCCACGTTATCATCTAGCTATCCAAGTAAGCGTCTTCAGCTCATTGAATATTTATGGTTCTATTTCCTAGCAAAAAAACCCGTGTTCGCTGGTTATTCTCCAAGAATTTTTCAAATTTGTCATCTCGGCCCATAGAACCTCGCCTTGTATAAACCTCCATACTATATTTGCTTTCCACTGGCTATACATGCACACATCGTAAATACATTCCCATCCGAGAGTCACATTCCATAACAGATAGAAGCAATTTTACAATATTCATACACTCCATCAGGAAAGACAACACTTTACTCCCAAATTTCCCGGATGATTTTACTTTTAACCCCATACATCGGCTCAGAAATGATTCTCCAACGTAATATCATATGGACTTGAATCGTAGAGGAAATAGTATAAGAGGAGCACACTAAAATAACGTACTCATTGTCGTCGACCATAGGGAAGGTGATGAAAATTTCTACACTAGGGTGGAAGACCTCGTGAATATCCTTCGCATTCGTACCCAAGCTCTCCAAAAAACCTGTAACCATTCGAATTTCAATTTTTCCTAAAATTTTATAGATACTAACATATAACCCCTTCAAGGAGATATGCATTCGTCCTCTCCTATCACCATTAATAACCTACATGTGTTGTTCCACCTTGCAGTTGAGAGAAAATGTGTGAGGGCCATAACATAATTTCTCACTGTCCTTGCTTATTGAGGAAATTTCTATGGCATAGATCCCAAAGATGTCGTATTTTCATCTCACACCTAGATCATGAGTCTCTAATTCATAACTTGGTTACGATCACCGTTATCTCCAACATCGTGATCCAAGATATGCTTCAGACTATCCAATTCTTCTCTAAGGTCTTGTGAGGGCCATGGAGAATCCAAAGTCCTTCCAATATTTAAAAAACCCAAGTTTTCTAATAAATATACTACTTTATTTCCTTATCTCCTAACATGGGAAGGTATGATCTATTGAAAATGAGGTAGAATATCATCTATTTTCTGCACTAATAGGGCAATACTCCAACTATGACTAATCTTCTCACTACTTGATCAATGATTTAATTTTTTAATAGCCTCTATCACTAAGTTGGAGTCCCCTTCTATCACAAATTTTATGTAACTTTTTATTTTGGATATGATATCATCTATTTTCTGCACTAATCGGGCAATACTCCAACTATGACTAATCTTCTCACTACTTAATCAATGATTTAATTTTTTAATAACCTCTATCACCAAGTTGGAGTCCCCTTTTATCACAAATTTTATGTAACCTTTTATTTTGGATATGAGGAGGCATTGCATTGCAACAGTAAATTCTGCCTCATTATTGCTAGCATCACCTCATTCTATTGCATAGATGAGTTTGATTTGATGCTATGAGTCTCTAAATAAAATTCCAAACCCAGCCTCGCCAAGGTTTCCTTTAGAATCCCCATCAAAATTTATCTTCAAGAATCCTTATGGTGGAGTAGAGTAATGAATTGGAGAGTATATGGGGGAGACCATGTATTTCTAGGAAGAGGGAGCAATCATTTTCAAGGATAGATTCAAGAGGCGAAGGATCTAAGCTTCATGAGGGGAAACCTTCCAGTCATTTGGATGCAATTGATCTGTTAGATTTTTTTTTATCTTATATTATGTAAAATCCCATCCAATACTCCCTCCTAAGATAACCATTGGTCCTTAAAGATCCTTTTGCTTATTTATTTCCATATTTCCCAGAGGAGAAAACTAATTGCCACTCCCCAATAACGATTTAGGACTGGGCTAAAAAATATCCCTTTTCTCCAAATTTCTATAGATTCCTTGATATTATTTTGGTCATAATCTAGGCAACCAAAGAGGTGGCCTATATTACTCCATAAATGATCAACAAAAGAGCATGTATTCAAAAGGTGTTCAATATATTCATTCTAAAGGCTGCATAGAAATCAATATGAGGGCCCTTGAATTCCTTTTTTCTGCAATTGATCCAAGGTGAGAATTCTTCTTCGACATAAAAGCCACAAGAATGCACAATCTTAGGCCATAGGTGCTCTTACCATATCTTTCTCCATATAAGTTTTTGTTGATCATGGGTTTCTTCTGCTGCTAATTTCTATGCCTCCTAAATATTTAACATACCTTTTGTGGAGTACGCCCATCTAAGGATATCATGGACTTTCGGTTTTGAAAATTTCCTGGATTGGAGTTCTCTTTTGAGGTTTTGGAGTTCTCTTTCAAGGTTTTGACATTGGTTGGTTTCTAGAGGGTTCATCCAATCTTGTTGGCCTTTCCATCATCTCCACACTGGATCATTCTGTGTAGGACTCCAGAATTGATACATCGAAGAGCAATTTTCGCTACTTGTAAAAAGGAAGATATCCCCTAAGTATTTCCTATTGAACAACCTCCCTCTCTGATTCCATGATTCTTGCCAAAAAAAGGGCACTTGTCACATCCCTGATCTTCCAAATTATATGGTGTATAGTGAGATATTTATTGTTCCATGCAAAATTCCAATTTGATGAGCCCTTTGGGGTATTCAAATGTTTTAATTTTCCTTGTAATGAGCCCAACATTATATATTTTCTAGTCCATATATTCTTCCACAAGTCAAAGCCACCCTTTAACCATCTACACCAAAAATTAGCCCCCAGAACTTTATTTAGGATCAATGAATCTCTAAGACCTAAAAATCTTGGCAATTTGGGTTTTATAACATTGCTCCAGGAAGCCACGACCCATTTCTTAGCTTTCTGGGCTCCTCTTGAGAGGATTTTTTTTTTAATATTTTCCATGGAAATACATGATGATTTGGGAGTTTCCATCCCCGAGAGTTGGTAAATAAGAATGGATTTTCAAATATATTTAATAAGAATCACTCTTCCAGCTAGATTTAGGTCCCTAAAATCCCACCCATTGAGCTTCTATTGGATTTTCTGAAGAATATATTTCCAACAAAAATTTCTTAAGGAATTGAAAACCAAAGGCATACCCAAATACTTGATTGGCAAGGATCCAATAACAAAGCCTAGGGAGCATGCTAGGAAGGTTTGGATAAGAACATGGGTTTTGAAAAAGAAAATGTTTGATTTATCATTATTTATCAGGTTTCTAGAGGCTTTCATAGACTCATGAATAATATATCTTAACTTTCTAACTTCACAAAGGGTGAATTTACAAAACAACATGATATCATCCACAAATTGTTGGTGAGTGATAGGGAGATCGCTACCCCATAGATTAACAGGCCTTTGAGGTGAGAAGATTGGGAGGCCGATTTGATATATCTTCCCAAGCCTTTTGTAGCCAGGATGAAAATAAAGGGAGACATAGGATATCCTTGCCTAATACCTCTAGATGGATTAAAGGTTTTGGAAGGGGTCCATTGATCAGGATCAAAAATATCGATGGAGAAATGAGGAAGCAAACCCAATTGATCCATCTGGAATCAAAACCACAATCCTTCAGGATACTGAGGAGGTAGGAACAACTAAGGTGATCATAGAGTTCGGATAAGTCTAGGTTGATAAACATGTCGGGAATTTTAAGTTGTTTAAGAGGGTAGAAAACTTCCTGGGAAGTGATGATTCCATCCAGAATTTTGTGGCCTTCAAAAAAACTAGTTTGTTCCAGAGATATGAGACTAGGAAAAATATGTTTTATCATTTTCACCATAATGGTAGAGATAATTTGTAAATGACATTACAAAGGGACATATGTCTGAAACCATGCAGATCCTCAAAAAGGGTTGATTTAGGAATTAACGAAATAAAAGTAGAATTGAGACGAGGATGTACCTTTTGTGTCCTTGGATATTTTCCCAGCACGTCCAGGATATCTCTCGCTATGAAGCTCTAGGAAGCTTGGAATAAATATTTTGTAAATCCATCTGGTCCCGGGGATTTATTTTTGGCCATACCTTTGACCACTTCCTCTATTTCCTCTAGTGTCACCACCATCATCAAAGCAAGGTTCTGATCCCTAATAACCAAGTGAGGAATATGTCGGGTTATTATTTGAATACCCTCTGATCGATCGAGAATAGGTCCTAAAAGAAGGGAATGGAAGTGATCCACTAGAAGGTCTTCCATCTCTTCATGTCGAGTAAGGTGATTTCTTGTAGCGTCCTTCAAGGGGAAGATCTGATTATGTTGCTGATGTTGAATCATGCCCTTATGGAAGAATTTTGTATTCCTCTCACCTTTGTGATAGGTCATCCGAGCACTAAGGGAAATAATCCCAAATGGAAATGCCTGTAGAATGAATTTGATTTTCATTCATTCATTAATTGGTCACTAAATTTTTTGATGAGAGGAGACAAATTTGTTTTGGGCACTTCTTGTTCTAGAAATTCATCTTGGTGAGCAAGGCATGCATAAAAATTAGTAAGTTTTTATATTTCGCACCCACCTTTACTTTATTTTTATTGTATGAATACACTCGGAATGAGAAGGATAAATGATACACGTTTTGCAAAGAAATCCAATGGAACATCCTCGTACATTCCCATTGCAAGAGGAGTGGTAAATCAAGTGGAAGACCACCTCAATTTTACCCCAAAAAAAATTGCCACCCATTCTAATAAACAAACGAAAACTTGAAAACATTTAAGATTTACCTTTTGTCAAATATATGTTATACATAAATTTCATTCAATAGTTATCAAGCCAAATTAAAAACATCTTACAATAATATAGCATTGGTGCAAAATTGGATCATTGAATGAAGCTGACTCCCAAGCCAAGGTACCTAAGGCATCCCAAGGAATTTTTAGAAGGTTTTCAGGCATATTTTTAGAAGGCTTTTAGATTATGTCGCCAACAATGGAGGGGGAATAACATTTTTTGGGAGGATACAGTGTTTGTGAGATGGGAGGGAGTCATAAAGGATGCAATCCAAGGAGATTGGGGTGGCTTCAAAATTGACATCATGTTGGGATGATAGAGGATCATTTAGGGAGTTGGTACCTATAGGACAAATGTCATGTCAAGATGAAGGAAGAGCATTTGGGGAGGTAGAAGCTTGATTTGACAAATGAAAGGATCCTCCACTACTAGTTTGGATGCCAGGATTCACATCATCCAACAAGTGATGTGATAGGTCATCCAAGCACTAAGGGAAATAATCCCAAATGGAAATGTTTGTAGAAGGAATGTGATTTTCACTCATTCATTGATTGGTCACTAAATTTTTTTATGAGAGGAGATAAATTTGTTTTGGGCACTTCTTGTTCTAGAAATTCATCTTGGTGAGCAAGGCATGCATAAAAATTAGTAAGTTTTTATATTTCGCACCCACCTTTACTTTAGTTTTATTGTATGAATACACTCGGAATGAGAAGGATAAATGATACACGTTTTGCAAAGAAATCCAATGGCACATCCTCGTACATTCCCATTGCAAGAGGAGTGGTAAATCAAGTGGAAGACCACCTCAATTTTACCCAAAAAAAAAAAATTACCACCCATTCTAATAAACAAATGAAAACTTGAAAACATTTCAGATTTACCTTTTATCAAATATATGTTATACATAAATTTCATTCAATATTTATCAAGCCAAATTAAAAACATATTACCATAATATAGCACTGGTGCAAAATTGGATCATTAAATGAAGCTGACTCCCAAGCCAAGGTACCTAAGGCATCCCAAGGAATTTTTAGAAGGTTTTCAGGCATATTTTTAGAAGGTTTTTAGATTATTTCACCAAAAATGGAGGGGGAATAACATTTTTTTGGAGGATAGAGTGTTTGTGAGATGGGAGGGAGTCATAAAGGATGCAATCCAAGGAGATTTTGGTGGCTTCAAAACTGACATCATGTTGGGATGATAGAGGATCATTTAGGGAGTTGGTACCTATAGGAAAAATGTTATGTCAAGATGAAGGAAGAGCATTTGGGGAGGTAGAAGCTTGATTTGACAAATGAAAGGACCCTCCACTACTAGTTTGGATGCCAGGATTCACATCATCCAACAAGTGATGTGATAGGTCATCCAAGCACTAAGGAAAATAATCCCAAATGGAAATTCCTGTAGAAGGAATGTGATTTTCATTCATTCATTGTTTGGTCACTAAATTTTTTTATGAGAGGAGATAAATTTTTTTTGGGCACTTCTTGTTCTAGAAATTCATCTTGGTGAGCAAGGCATGCATAAAAATTAGTAAGTTTTTATATTTTGCACCCACCTTTACTTTAGTTTTATTGTATGAATACACTCAGAATGAGAAGGATAAATGTTACATGTTTTGCAAATAAATCCAATGGCACATCCTCGTACATTCTCATTGCAAGAGTGGTAAATCAAGTGGAAGACCACCTCAATTTTACCCCAAAAAAAAAATTTGCCACCCATTCTAATAAACAAACGAAAAATTGAAAACATTTAAGATTTACCTTTTGTCAAATATATGTTATACATAAATTTCATTCAATAGTTATCAAGCCAAATTAAAAACATCTTACCATAATATAGCACTAGTGCAAAATTGGATCATTAAATGAAGCTGACTCCAAGCCAAGGTACCTAAGGCATCCCAAGGAATTTTTAGAAGGTTTTCAAGTATATTTTTTTAGAATTAGGTGGGGATTTGTTTGAATCACAAGTTTGAGTAGTGAAATCTATATATATAGTCAAAAACCTGTTTCAAAAAACAAAGAACAAGATCTGACCCAAAAATTTTCACCCAATTCCAAAAAAAATACAAAACTTATAATGATTAGACAATGCCCAGAGAATTCCACTCCTCTGAAACCATAAGGTGATCATCTTTTTCCATAGCTCTAAAACCATGTTGAGAACTTGGAGGGGTTATAAATTCTCTTCTTGATAATTACTTGTGAGCTTGTTTGCTTATGTATTCTTCTTAATTAATCCTTCATCAAGTCAATTACCAAAGTGTACAGGACACAAATTATTTAAGAAAAAGTAATACTTTTATTATAGGAAGGTAAATCATGATTTGCCTTCCTTTCATTCAGGCTTAGAATTCATCACAGCTTATGCAATATACGCATTTGTAACCTTGTAAATGTCACTTTGTGTGTTCTCCGCCTGGCTTCGTCAATCCGGGTCTATACCTTTAGTCTTCACCTTGATTACTTCTATTTTGGGTGGAATACATCACAAGAAAGGCACACCTTTACCATCTGGAATACGTCAACAAAACTCTATCTTGGTTGACCTTTTAGCTGATGACATGACTGTCGATTGATAATTTTTTTTCTAATTTGTTTATGAGGGGGAAAAAATTTGATTTGATACTATAGCAACAATGGCATCAGGCAAGCCCTACAGAGACCCCTCCATGAGAGGAGGATTATCAGGTACATTGGTTGTTTATTTATGTCATGTTTTCAAGTAGATTATATTTATTGTTCATTGTGAAAATTTGATTAATGTGAAATTTTTTTGTCCTGCACAGGTGGAGCACTCATATGACTCGTGTGCCCAGACAGAAAATCGAACAAGAGGAGCCCCATAGACCTGTTCCCATTCGCCCCCAATTTCATAGAGCCCATTCTGAGGATCATCTTATACACAGTATAGGTACACATTAGATCAAATTCTAGTTAAAACGTTTAATTTTACGTTATATTCAGTGTTGAACAGGTAAAAATTTTTTTCAAATGACATGTGTTTAATGTGAAAACATTATGCTCCATAGGTGCAAATGTAGGAATTGGGGTTGGCCCTATTGCTGGTGAGGGGCAAAGGAGAACAATGTCTCAGCCTGTGGCATCCATCTCATGCTTGGATACTTCTCCTCCAGGTAAAATCTAAAGGAAAAATTATTGTTTGATGTATGTTTAATGTGAAACTTATTATGTGTCTCATGTACTTGTGTTATAAAACAATTTAAATTTTTGCACAGTGGGTGTTAGAGACGTTCATTCCTCGGAAGGGAACCATCCTATTATGAGCGAAGAGAAAGAGATAGTTTTTCCACCAGGTATTTTCAAATGGCCTGACAAGTTTGTTAAATACAAATTTTGCTTATAAATTATTTAATTTTTAATATGTGCAATAATTTAACATGTTACAGGTGGTGGTGTTCGCCCTCCTAGGGGTAGAGGTCATAGGGTTAATGAGTTTGCTCGAAATCCGAGCTATGATCCCCTTTACACCCATCCTGGTGATATTCCTGAGCAGATGCCTTGGGAAGATACCATCTCCTTACTTACTGTTGATGGGATGAGGGAGAATTCCATGATATTGCGCAATGAATTGCAAAGTTGCAATCTCTCTGCCCCTAGTCGAAATTGTCTCCAAATTGTTTTGCACAACTTTGAGAGTTTGATAGAGAGTTATCATGGGGTTGGACCATCAACCCAAGTGTTTTTTGACATGATGCATAGGAGGAGAGCGTCAGTGATTGGTATCCACTCCTACAATGAAGTTAAAAGTAGGGTCACTAATAAATGGCCTTGTCACTATTTGACTTGCGGCCTGAAGACAAAAAGCATCTAAAGATTGCAAGATTCAATGATCCCAATATTGCACCTTATATTTATGAGAATTTCCTGTATGCATATGGGAAGTTCCCAAATAATGATGAGGTGCCTCAATATTTTGTTAGGATGTTGTTTGTTCAATTTTGAGAGCACATGGACCCTAACTATATAGATACTGGGTCCAAATTCTATGGAACTATAAAAGGTCGTACATATGAATGACCTGATGTTATGCAAGATGTTGGGTTTAGGCCTCCAGCACCTCGTTTAGCACCTCGACCACCTAGGGTAGTTACACTTCCAGAGGAGTTAGCCCTTATCTCCAGTGATGCATCAAAAATGAGGGAGAAGATACAAGAACATATTGCAGCTACTTTAGGAGGGGTGGAAGTCGGCTTAGGGACAAGCCAACCTTCATCTAGTGCAGGAGTTCGTTCATTTGTGAGTATTCCAGATGACGTGTTGAGGGAGATGGAGTGAGATGAGCTTATGGAGTATGCATCCTCATGTAGAGACCTCTATGAGCAATCCATTACACGACAAATGCACACCATGGGTGAGGTATGTACAAGCATGTTTTGATCTATTTTAAAATACACATTTATAAGATGAGCTATTTTTGGTGTATATGCATTTAATAGATCCAAAAACTTACGCCAATATATTTATTTAACTAATGTAGTTTACAACATTCTTAGAAGAACATTGCCTTGCCCCTGGTCCTCATTCTGTAGATCATGGACATGATCATGTACAGGTGCCACATTCATTTCTATCTATCTATATTTTTGTACGTCAAATTGAAATTGAATTTATGTCACATAATTTTATATGGTATGAGTATTAACATTATGGAATTTTTCAGGTTAGAGCTACACATCAAGGGCTGCCTGAAGAGATTATTCCTTCTCAGGTTCCAATCGTGACATGGGTATCGATACTTTTCGTTAAGCATATTTATAATGTTTATTATATTTCTTTTCGCAAACTTTTCTATTAACTTTGGTTTCTACTTTTCAGGCTACACTCCATATTGACATGATGCAAACTGAGCCTCAAGGAGATCATGTAGGCTCTGGGTCAGAGAGTCTACATTAAACCATGGTAACCTCTTACCATTTCTTCGTTGCTATCATTGCCACATTATAAACAGGCTATCTAGTTAATTTATAGACAGTTGAGAGGTTCCTTTATGTATCTAGTGAATGCTAAAACTAATATTTAATTTTCAGTAAAAAATTTGAGCCATAGTCAATTCACTAGGTTACTGACAATATAGGTGCTTCATTTGGCTTAGAGGAATATGAACATTTGTTTCCTTGACCATCTCAGACACTGTCACAATTTCAATATGTTGTACTTCCTACTCAAGTCCTGCAAAATAAGGAAGCCCATGCACAAAAAGCAAACATACCAAGATATTTCATTTCTCACCATGGCTTTATCATTTTACTCATGGTACAAGCTCTAAACAAAGCAAGAAAATCCTAGGAAGAAGTCATTGCAACTCCAATGGTTGCAACTTCACTAAATGAGCCCAATGCTGTGTGACTCCACCCATTGCAATTGCGAAGGAGGAAGAATATATTGTCATGAATCCCTTGGCTACAAAGTACCTACTAATTCATATTAAGAAGAGAAAAATTCTATTACACCATAGAAGTATAGTGATATTGACGTTGAGATAATTAGTAGCAAACCAACCACCAAGAGAATGAGAGGGCATCAAAATAGGCCCCTTTATGTTCCAGGAAAGAAGATGACACGATACATTCCTACCACCACCCAAACCCCTGCTACTCCAAAAAAACAAGGGCAGAAGAAATCCTAGAACACCAGGAAGACACTACCCTTACTGAAACATAAGAACTAGTAGAGTCAATGACCTAGGTTTGGAAGAATTTGGTCTGGTGGCCTTGCTACTCCATAATAACCAGCAAGGAGTTCTCTACACTACATATTACTGCTTCAAAATTGTTTTCCTGTAATAATGTGGATGTGATATCTCAGGGGAAACTCTGTAGCTATGACAGTGGGCTGCATTCCCCAACTATTTATAGGCCTATCACTTAGAGCCTTAGGTGCAGAACTTGCAGATGGGTTGCATTACTAGCACTTGTGGTGGCCTAATAATGGTTCTGGAAGACTATGGAATCAATATTCCTTAAAAGACAGAATTGCAGATCGTGCTTCCCTTGTGAAAATTTTTCATCTATCCAATACAGACCTTTAACAACAATCATTTGGACAATATTATGTGCTCTCATGTGATGGAAAAATGGGAGTTTCAAGAAAAGGGGGCAGTATGTGGTTTGACAGAGTTCACAACAATCCTCTTCAGGACAGCTACACATATCTTGTGGTAGATCATGTCCACGATTGCATCAAAATTGATGACATTTTTCATTTGCAAGTACCCAGGTTCTATTGTAGCCCAGCAATGACAACATTCCATCATGCAAACATTTTGGTTTCGAGGTTTCGTAGTTTTG